>UELV01099018.1:0-11292 GCA_900490015.1 Megastigmus stigmatizans
ATGTCTATCGCTAATAATAGAACCTCCACAAAGATGGTGATTATTATGGGCCCCTCTTATTGATACAATGAATGGAAATTCATTGTTGGTAGCATCGATTCCGTTAACTATTGGATAACCTTTTACTCCTAAAGATATTTGAAATTTGTTGGTAAATAATAAATCTTTTCCTGAAACGATAAAATTGATCATCGTTACTTGGCTTATTCATTAACAGAATTGATATAAAACTTACCCACAGAAATAAGAATCATTAAAATAAGCAAATACATGTTCAACTGATGCTGAGAGAAGAGAAAAATTTAAATATACTTATGTAAAGTGTACTATGAATTCATGTAAATGTCATTATATACTCGAAGAAGTCGGGAAACTATATAATTTTATTACTCTAGAAACTCGATTAGCTGTGGTAATAAAAAAATATATATACATATGGATACGCACCAATAATGGAGAAATATTTTATTGAACACGAATGTTTGAAAAAATATAATTATTTTAAAACTATACATAATACAATGATCTATACGACTGAAATTTCCTGAAAATAAATTATCTTTCCTCAAAGCAATAGCAAAGTAATTAATAAATAATAAAGAAATAATGTAAAGAAGTGAGGTCAACTACATATGATAATATTTATATTTTATAAGGTACTACAATTAATAGTCAATCTATTTACCAAACGTACTATTTTTTTTCTTATTTTGGACGTTTACTTATTGTCACTACATATGTGAATAAAAAATTTTGACCTTGAACAATTCCGTTATCTAGTCTATCTTTTGAAGCTACAATGATTATTACCTTCAAAAATGAGTAAATTAATCACAAAAGTTTGACATTAATTATAGTACGCGGGTTTGTGTAACGTGTATGTGATATAATAAATTTTTAATTAACTTTATATTTTTGTCAGATAATACATGTACTAAAAGTTATGGTATGTTTTCAAATGAAAAACCCTTAAATTTTTGAGAATAAATGTATTTATTGTTAACTGCAATAAGATTTTTTTTAAGAAAGTTCTGTAGATTTTATAATTTATAAAGTTAAAACAGTCACTGAATAAAACAGTGCAAATAAAATATTCAACTATTATTAAATACGGTCAACTTAATACTTTAGTAAAAATTGTTAATGAAGTGGATTACTTACGCGTCCACTAAATAATGTAATATTTTTCCATATAATCTTTTACAAGAATGGCCTATCCACATTAAAATTGAGTACAGGAAGTGGCATAGAACATAACTGCATAAGTGTGATTAGAGTCAAATTTATTATAAAGATTTAAAATTATTTCTATATTTCATTAAAAATTTGGTATTATAGAAGAAACAGACTTGGCGAAGAAGCTAAGATTAGATTATTTATTTGAAAACTGAAAATGCACATGGATGTGTTATAATTTGCATCAAGTTTCTGGTGCATAGATTAATTTTTTTTTTATAAAATAACTAACGAAATATATAATATCCTATTTCTGTTCTTGTCATCTCTTTCTGAAAAAAAAAAATAAAACAAAATAGTAGCATAAGTAAGAAGTAATAAATTTAAAATAGTAGTTTTCGATGAATAGCGTAAAGTAAACTTTTTCGCACATGCCAAACATTACTACTTATGCCCGAGTGTCGAACAATATTTTATACCACTTTAACCTAAAAATTGCAACTTTGACATGATTTTTAAACTCTCGTGGTATAAATTATTGTTTGACATTGGTGGGTAAGTCGATTTTTAGCGCACGTGACTTTTCGTAAAACGTCCTATGCGCTAAAAAAACAACTTTCCCACCCGTGTCGAAATAGTACATTTCGACACGGGGGCGGAAGAGGATTATTTCACTCACGAGACGTTTTTCGGCCGACCGAAGCGAGGTCGAAAATTCGAGTGAGGGAAAAATCCTCTTACGCCCTAGTCTCGAATCGTATTTTTCATCACAAGAACCGTAAAGTCGCATCAAACATGCGATTTTGAGGTTAGAGTGACGAAAAGTACTATTTTATAACTGAGTGCGTAAAACACGGCTTTAGTTGCCTGTTTAGCGTACGTTAAGGATCCAATTTTTTCACTAGTGTGTAACATGATTACTTTCATACCATATTTTATGACACACATGTGACAAGGTCAAATAACGATCCGTTCTTATATAAAATCTTGTAAAAGAATGTTTAGTTTGATAGAAATTGATGGGACATGGGTACTTGTAGCACATGGAAATTCTGCACGTTACACCTGAAATATACTTCCTTAATTTAATAGAAACTTATTTCTAAAATACTTTATTGCTAGAATATGTGTACTATGTAAATATATTTGTTTAAATTGATATACTTTTTTGTACTGAAAATAAACAATTAGTTTATAAAGGTTCCACCGGTACGTAGGAAACAAAGCACAGATTTTGCTGGATTTGATAAGCACAGTCGGGTGTCCCTTATTTCTCAAATTCCAGAAATCGATCATGCCGCTTCATGCCGCCCCCTAGATCGATTTCTTTCGACGAAAAAACATGTTTAAAATTTCGAATGACCCCAAATTCAAAGTTTAACCCGTGCCTATAGAAACGACCTTTGGGAAATAAGGGACACCCTAATTTATACAGGTAAATATTCACCGAACATAACCTTCACAAAAATTGTCTTTTTAAAAGAAAAGTATCTTCTAACTCATCGCTTTTTAACGAAGCTTTTTAATCGCTTTTTATATTACTTATCAATTTTTCTATCACTACAAATTTTGTCAAGAAAATCTCAATTTTAATTATTTTATTATGGCGATAATAAAATAACTCCCTATAAGAGGCAATATTAAAATCAAAACAATAAGAATATATCTTTCTTGCTTCTGAAGCCATGTAGCGGAATCTGTAGGGCTCGATCGACTTCATCGAGGCGAGTGTTTTGCGTGCCAAATCCAGCTCCTGAAATCGATAAACCTCGGCGATCGAGGCCAGAGCTTGCGGATGCTGGAAAAATTCGCGCAAGTACTGCACGTGTAGGCTAATTCCGGGAAAGGAGCATTGGTAGCTGCGCACGCATTGTGTGTATGTGTGTGTGTACGCGTCGTTGTCGTGCGCTTATGCTCGTCGAGAAGAAAAACGGTAATTGGAGGGCATCGAAGCTGTGATTATTCGAGTAGAATTTCACGGAATGGAGCTAAATGGGTTTGAGGAACAAACAATTTGCGGCGAATAGCGAGGCTGATTGCTCATAAAGTCTCTCTCCGCGCGCTACGTTACACTACTAGCTCGCGCGCGCAAGCCGGAGACCAGCCGAGCGAGAGCATGAGTATCGGCGTGAGCGCGAGCTCCTTCGAGGACGCGATGCGCTGCTTCTTCGACTTCCCTAAGCTCCCTCTCTCTCTCTCTCTCTCTCTCTCTCTCTCTCTCTCTCTCTCTCTCTTTCTCTCTGTCTCTCTTAGCGTCCTTTTCACTCTTCTTCTTCTCGCTGGGCCTCCCCTCCCTCGATCCGCACGCCAAACGCTGCACCCCAGCGAAATTAGCCTTAATCAGCTTCAATTAACCCTTTCGGTCCTTACGATTCTTCCAGCCCGTCCCACCTTCTGATTTCTCTCCTGACACTAACACTTTGTCATTTTTTATTTAAGTACAAACCTCCCGCTATTCCCTAACTTTTTATTATTTTTCAAGTCTTCTTCCTTCCTTACATGCTTGTCGTTCTCTGCACTGCTTGTTGATATTTTGAATCTTTAACATTAGAACTACTCTCTCTAAATTGAAAACCAGGATGCACTTGTAGCAGCACAAAAATCAATGAGAATCAACTGCTTTTTTACTGAATTACACTACAGTGATTTGAGTTTTGCTAAAAAACCAGTGCGTATAGAATTTATACTTTTATCGCGTTCCGCGATTTATAAAAAATTATGCTTTTTTACATACTGAAGGCAAAAATTTTATTTGGTAAGTATTCTTACAGTCTATTTAAAATAACGGCTTTAGTTTCTCGAAATGCATATTGATAAACCCAAATATATACTCAACATTACACTCTAAATTTGAATTAGTAAGAATTCAACCACTGCTTAAAAATGAGTGCAAATTAGTGCACTGATTTTTCAGATATTTTAAAACTCACTATTTGGATTTCTCTATATATGCACTGATTTTCGAGCAGTAGTTCAATTCACACTGATTCAAGTTTACGAATTCCAATATAAAGTTTAATGATGCGTGTTTTAATTTCTTATTCTGTCTCGATATAAAAACATTTACATATACATTCTCTACAAATAAGTAATTGTAATATTAAAGTCAGACAGCAAAAAATATTTCAAGGAATTTTTACAAACCAACTTTTCCATTTTCTTTAATTTTCAAGGTACTGTGATAAACATCGAATTCGTAATTTCTTTGTTAGTTTACAAAAAATCAAGGGCAACATAGATACAGTTGCAATATTAAAAAATCCTCTCTTCGAGATCCACACTCTTCTGTGCACTAAAGTATGTGCAGCAGTAGGTAAAAGTTAAATGAACAAGTAAAGACCAATCGAATATTGTTTTGTTTTTTATATAAAAATTAAACTGTATCTGTATAAGTATTTAGATTAAAAAGCTTAAAATCTTTATAAATCATATAGTATCACCAGTATTTAAATACAGAATTTTTACAAACATTCGAAATATTAAAATGATTTATATCCAAATAAACATGTTTCAAATATCTCACAAACTGTACAGCGGTTCCGAGAATTTATTCTGTATTTTTGTATATATATCGACAAATTATTGCAACTATATTCTGGAGAAGGTAATAATGGGTATAGCGAGAAATCTTGATGTACTGCATTCAAAGTAATAAAATCTATGTTTGTAAAACAAAAGTGCAGAGTGTTTTACCTATATGAGGAACAGGAAATGCAAAAGTAGGCATACATATGTATGGCGTTCATAGAGAATCATCTGCGAACCGCAGGCGCATAGCGCACTAAATTCTGCCATTCAGTTAGCCGCTCTACTTTCTTTTTGAATGTATCTTACGCACTGGAGATTTTCGACGAACTCATGCGTGATATAAATTTTATTGAGCCGGAATTAAAATCTATATGTATTCGGAGAAGTGCTGCGTTTAAGGCCACTTTCTTCGGGGGCGGACAAAAAGCATCTCGCAGAATAATACCGAGGCGTAAATTTGAAATGCACGAATCGGTATCTTTGCGCAGTTACATAATTAAGTATGTTAAGTATGCTGCAAAATAAGTATGTTAATATTCGATTTAATGTCTCGACTCAGGGGCCATAAGAAATCGATAGAGCTCTCTCGTTTTAGGTCAGTTTAAATAGCCGATAAATGGTATAAATGAATTGCACGTTTCGATTCTGGGAAGCGAGCTGGAAAGAAACTTTTGCGTCCAAATGCGAAGGAGAACACAAGAGATTGATATAATGTATATAAACTCTCGCAGGGGATATCGAATGGCTTTTTATGGCGGTAATGCCAGTTTACGGCCCAGGATGTACCCACGCAAAACATCTTTATCACTGGAGCGACATCGCGATAAAAGTCGTCGGACATAAAATAAAAACCATTATAATAACTATGGATGAAATGACGGCGATTCTAAGCAAAGGCTCTCCACTTAATAATGTCACCGCGCGCGGCTCATTTTTACGTCGCAAGTCGAGTGTTCTCATGCGGCTCTCTCTCTCTCTCTCTCTCTCTCTCTCTCTCTCGCGACTCTTACCTCTCAGACCTTTCTGAACAATTAAGTCAGAAAAGTCGGGACTATGACCAGCTACGACGAGGAGGAGGACGGCGACGAGGACTGCGCGACGAGAGGGCGAGAGCGGCACCAGCACCAACAGCTGTTGCCAGGCGCCGTGGCGGCAAAGCTGTTCCGGACGAGATGATGTGATGACAGAGAAATCAGTATGTCCACCTGACCGAGCCCGGAACCGATAAAAAACCACACCAGTCTTATAGTGCAGCCTAGCCGTGTATAGCCGTGTAGCCGCTGTGTAGCCCAAGCCCGACGGACGAGTTGCTCTCTCTCTCTCTCTCTCTCTTTCTCTCTCTTAAAACTTTTACCGTTTACAGCAAGCATAATTACAACTCAGATGCCCTTTTTTCCATCCGGACTTTCCAAGCAAAAAGCCATCTTGAGTAACTGCGGTTCTACATTTCTCGATATAGTGTGATTCGCTACCGTAAGAGACTTCCCCTCCCCCTGCCTGTCCCCCGTCACAAAAATCATTCGATGAATAAACTCTTCAAAGCTTTGCAAGAGTCATTTTTCCTTGCTGAGGCTGCGGGGCAAAAAATCTATTAGACTCTATAAGAGTCAATGAATTTGCGATGCTCCAAGTATTATCGCCTATTCAACTTTTTATATTAGATATATGAGTCACTTTTTTCGATTAAATCTTATTCGATGAAATTTAATTAGCGTTAGACGCTTTGTTAAAAAAGAGGATACATCTCAGCGATCATAATCAAAATACGTATTATTTGTATTATTTATACCCGCTGTTTTTATCAGTCAATGTGATTTAATGGCTTTTTTCTCGCTTTTTTTACTTTTTAAGATAGGAAACGCTTAGAAATACGAGTACTTAGTTTATTATATTGGCTTCCAAATTCTGCAAGAGCAACGATTCAGAATAATTAAGTTCTTTTCGACCTCGGAAATTCTATAAAAAAGCAAAATAAATGATTGAATCCTAATATTTGAGTGATCATAAGTAAATAATAACACTAGAAAATGTTATACGAAGAGATAAATAATGCTGCTCAAAAATTGCATCTGTCGAATTATTTCATATTATCTTTAGAATACCTATACTCGTAAAAGGAATAAAACTATTAGGAATGTGTTTATAAAATCTATTCGAAGTATCTGCTGAAAACTCCTTGTTTTAGAATCTGATTCGAGAGGAAATGCAAGAAGATTAATATACTTCAATGCAACGAACGTAAATTGCGGTTCAAACAATTTGAAATAAGTATACTTTTAATAGATGAAATTCGTCAAATTGAATCACCGTATCTCAAATAACAGTTTTTCTCACTATTTACTATATCGCGTGTAGTTGATAGTTACTCCAATAGTAATCACTGGAGCATTCTTAGATAATAGATTTGCTATCCCTGATTCTATAGGATGTACACTAAACGGTTTGTGGTCGTGGGACAGTATAAAAGCTAAAACATTTGCTCATCCTATAGGAAGTTAATCCTCGTCTGTTCTAGTTCCTTTTTATGAATATACATCTGACATCAAACGTAATTACGATGGTCTACGATATAACAAACGTAGCACAGCTGTCAAAAATAACGATGTTATAAAAGCGTGTCATCGCAAGACTGCCATAATTCAATAACGCCACGTCGAATTATCCACAAACTCGCCGAGATCACGCTTTCAACCGATTCACGCCGCACCGTCAGCAGTTACAGAACTAAAGTGACGAATCAACGGAGTAATCAATGAGCGGCGAAGTCCGGCTGTCGTAGGAGGAAAAAAAAAGCCGGGCCTCGAGCGTTTGTCCCGATGAAAAAGTATGCGGTATGCAGTATGGGGCGCGCAACTCATCAGCTATCCTCCAGCGCTCGCCGTGTGCATGTGCCCGAGAATTTCCAAGACTGAGCTGAAATCGCCGGTGAGACGGTGGCGGCGCGCGGTGCACGCAGGAGCGGCCGAGAGCTGGTAAGCTAGGCGTAGGAGAGCGCGCGCGCGACAAGTGGAGAAGAAAAAAGTGTCGCGAATGGGAAAAAGGGGCGGGTGACTCGACGGGAGCGGCGCTCGCTCCGTCCTGCTTCTCGGCGGCTCGGCGCCGCGCGGTAGGGAGGAGTGACGCCCGGAGTGGGGCTGAGGACCGTGGCGGAGAGGGAGAGGGACACTAGGGGCCGAGGGAGGGAGAGAATGGAGGAGGACGATGACGTCCTGTCGCGCATCGAAATCTCCCATGCCGCGCGCGCGCCCACGTATTATATCCGCAGCGCTATATATACGCGTGTACTGTGTGCTTGCCGGCTTGTCTTATGTGTACCTACTGCGTCGTATAGAGACCGACTGTTACACCGAGAGAGCCGAGCAGCCGCCCAAACCGATGGACGTGCTGGAACTTGGGAGACGACCTTTACTTGCTTTCGGCCAAGTCCTTCGGTCGGATTCAAAGCGATTGGGTCGGAAACTTTTTTCCAGATCACATGACGCATTATTATGTGGTTTCGATGTTTGTTTCCAAGTGTAAGCGTCGATTTTCTGGACTCTTATATTGCCGTATGCTGGGATTGAATCTTCGTACCTCGTTAATTTAGTAATTTATCTGTTTAATGTAGAAGCGTATTGAGTAATAAAAAAAGGATAAATAATACATTTAAGGAAAGATGCAGTTGATAGACCAGTTGAACAAAATGTAATAAATCTGTCAATGAATGCTGCAAAGTATTGTACTGAATTTATTGATGAAGTATAACTATTGTGGACCTTTGTGGATCTAAAAAAAAATATTGAAACTTTTTATTACCTTGAAAAAATAATTGTTTTCTTATTAACTAATTACATCTTTGCCTCAGAGTCCAAATATAACTGACACTAAAATCAGATAAACAAAGGCTTTGAAAAAGTTGATAGATCAATTTCAAAACCTTTGAGCCCGTATATAATTAATATTATCGATCTTATATTTTATAACACTTACAAAATATATTCAAATTTATTAAATTTTTATCCTTTAAAATTGATTTGATCGGTTTATTTATAAAAATGACATTATAATATATTATAGTATAATACAAGATCAGGTACAAGAATATGATAGTAGATTAAGTAACAAGAACGTAAAGTCGAAGATTATTCTCGCGGATCGGTTCGCAGCTATGATCATCCGAGGACATAATAAACTTTATTCTCGTGCTGCATACTTATATTTCTTTATTTCTGAATGAACTGTGGTCATATTATTGACCTAGTAAAAAAAATTCATTTATTTGATTAGAATTTCTTATAAATGTAAAACTTAGAATTCACTTTATTCACGCTAATTTACTTTATTCCCACTAATCTACTTTAATCTCACAAACGCGGAAATAAAGTTTTATAGAGAATTAAACACTACTTTCAACGCTGTTTTTTAGGTCAATAAACGACCTTTATAGTTCATCCAACAGTATTCAAATATTTATGCTTTGTTATAATTTTGTAAATCCAATAAAAGTTTCAATTTGACACTTTTCAATCTCAATAATGACACGCTTCAATTTGACTCTATCTTACACTGTGTTTATTTTACTCACTGTCATGAGATAAAAAATTCTGAAACAATTCTGTGATTTTTTTTTATCGAATTGCAAATCAATTATTGCAGTTTTTTTTTTGTATTTTTTCGGCCTTTGATGGATATATATATATATAATAACTAGAGTAAACGCCTGATAACTACAGATACAAAGCTAAATCTAACTTTCATTGAATTAATTTGAGTGATAATAGCTTAAATTTTGTAATATTTTACTCCAGCAAAGCAGTGATCCGCTTTTTTGACTAGTAAATTTTCACTCGTCTAGTAATAGAGAGCACGTTAGTTTTGATAAATTATAAAATAGAATGAAATATTCAAGTGATATTGTTCATCCAATATATAGGCAAAGAAAATGTAATTAGTTTTTTCAATGGCAAGTCTATAATGATCAAAAACTCTGTAACCTGCATCATAAAAAAGAATTCATAAAGATTTTTGTTCTAGTTATTCTAATATGAAAGAAAAAATCATTCGTAAAAGATTTAAAAGTAGAGATGTCAAAAAACTCTTGCTATGACGTGCAATTCACAGATGTTAGAAATTAAGCTCCTAGAGAATGAAATTGAAAAATTCTAACGAGGTTTTATAGGGTAGACATTTGGTTCACATTTTATTAATATTACAACCATCTGGAAAAACTTTTCCGGATTTAAAATATCGAATTTTTGAAAAAAATCTCAAAAAATTACGCTTTTTTTCTAAAAATAAGCTATAACTTTTTTCCATCGCTATTTAAACATATTCTGGACACTACGATTAAAAAATGAGACTTTAAACAATAGGAAATACTGTATTTTGAATTTTCTAAGACGTTTACATAAAAAGTTACAGCGACGAAAGTTGCAAAGAAAAAAGGTTTATCCCGGTGTTTTAAGGGTTAACAGCATTGGTATCTATCGGTAAAGTAGAGTACTCCGACGTCCTCTTAGATTTTGACAAGTATGAATGTTGGGTGTTTAAAGCTTTAAAAGCGGCTTTAATAGTTAATAAGTAATCACAGAATGAAAGGTTATGCAACTAATTTTAAAATGGTGTAGGGGTGTATCCGCTAAATAATGCTTTTATCACTTTACGAGTAAAGGACTCTCGATTATAAGCACATACGCAAGATAAACATTTCCAATTGATTTTTTGAGTTCTCTTTAAAGTTTGTAGAGCCACTGACCCGAATCACAGGGCTAAAAAGAAAAACAGTGCGTCAATTTTGTCTTCTCTCACGAAGCGCGCGTATGTCTCCGCTCCACTGCGCGTACCAAAAGAGACTTGCTGTTCTTCATGAGGCGAGCCGAGCGTTTCATATGTAATAAATGCGCAAAGGGTACGATAGCGTCCAGATAGATAGAGAGCGATTAAGAAATTCATAACGTCCATTGTCTCTTCTCAAAGATTTGAGCATAAAAATACATGGATACTCTTGGGAGTCGAGTTTGTCTGCGGAGAGGCCGGAGGAAGAAGTACGGAAATTTACGATGACATGATTATTTGAATTTAAATTTTTCTAATGTCTCATATGAAAGTACAAAATTATTTCCGTAATATAGAATTTAAAATATGTCTGGTTGCAAAAAAACAAATTTTGTTTCATGAAAGTAAATTAAAACAAACATCATTATGGTACTTCTAATTATTTTATTAGGATGTAGATGAAAGGATCACTCCAATACCGGGCCTCTTTAAAATCGCAAGACAAATATATGGGAGCGTCCACCAAAAACCAGCCACAGGGCGCGCGCGGCGCATTTTTCGCATAAAAGGCGCTCTGTTCAACTCGCTCACAATCGAACGGTAAGACTCTTAGAAAAAATCAAAAGACATAGATCGATAGATTTTTTCTCGTTCTTTCTGGGGGTTTAACTGTTTTTTCTCTATAATGCTTCTTTACGGTCGAAAAATTGAGTCGAATATTTAAATCAATTTTTCTAAAAAAATGTATTTTTTTTTTCGAAATAACTTTTTTTATTCTAAAGTACAACTTTTAAGCTACAAAGGCCTGAAATTTCAGGATGGAGAATCCAAGTG
>UELV01099114.1:0-19092 GCA_900490015.1 Megastigmus stigmatizans
AGTGTTTAAATACATTGGCTCAAAAAGGAGTAGCGTACACGCATTGCTTAATGCAAAGTGTGTATGCACAATATAAAATAGAGTTGGTATTTGTCGTTCTCGGACGTCACATATGCATATTTTGCAGCTAATCTTACTTAAATCATTTATTCGGCTTTTGGCAATGAAAAAATGTTCTAAATAATTTTTTTTATAAGTTAAATCATACTTTGTTTTTTATTTTTACTCTCACACATAATAATTATTATTAATAATAACTAAATTGTTTACTCAACACTAAAAAAATGAAACATTTCTAGATTACGCATCAGTTATTATTACAAAGATATAGTTGCTACCTTATTACTATATAAAATAACAAGTAAATTATTAAATCTATTGCATAAAATAATACTAAATTTGATTAATATTCAAACGATCGAAATTTAATTTAAATTGTTGTAACAAAGAAAACGTTGCTGGTGTAATTTGTATAATGCAATAAATGGTTTTAAAATAAATGAGGATAATTGTTGTAAAAAAATATTGATAAATAAATATGAATCAACTATAGTGTTTATATGATCGTATCGTTGAATTTAAAATAATTAAACATAAATTTAAATAACAACGCAATTTTACATGTACTGATTACAATTTGTTATATTATATTTAATTGCTATCGTGATTTCTACCGCTTGCTTTTGACAATAAAGATATGTTAAAATGGTTATTAGATTTCGTATCCTAAATATTTATCAAATAGTTATTAAGAACGAAACTCGTTATTGCTATTATTATTAATGTTATCGCTTGATCTAAACATAATTGTTAAAGTTAACATCTTATATAATGCTCGTGATTATGCAAATATATATGTAAAATACAATAATTATTGATCTCAGCAAATTAATTTCTATATGTTAAATAATGCTAAAATATTTTAACAGTAATACGTTAAAACTATTTAAAAATATAAATCGAAACAGAAAAACGATATCGGTTATTTAAGTTCAACTTATTGGCATTTAAAAATATAAATCGAAACAGAAAAACGATATCGGTTATTTAACTTCAACTTATTGGCATTTGGTATTGCATATTTTATAACTTAAAGATGGTTGGAAAGTTTAGATTAGTATAAATAATGGGAAGAACGAAATTCTCTATGGGTCGGTTTTGTATATATATATCCATCTCCTATTTTTGTATATGTATATCTTGCACGTACAGAGTGCGTCTTGTATGATATTGATGTTAGTCATTGTATATATTGAAAAGCTCTTTTCGGTTATGTTATTAATATTATCGCTTGAGTATGACCTTCGCCTCTCATCACTTCGTCTTGATACGCAACTAGGCATCTGTTTTTCGTTTGCTAATAAAAAAGGGGACTATTGTTTATTGGGTTTCGTTTAAGATTTCGAGAAAATAAAATAAGAACTGAAATATAATAAAAAGAATAAAAATGCGTATAGTCTTTAGATATTCATACATTCACTATTGTGTAGAGATTCGTAGGTATTAAATGAAATTTCACAGGGAATTTCCTTCCGCCCATTTGTTTATAAGAAACTCATAAAGTATCGTAAAATTATCGAAATATACTTATATATATGTATTATGAATATAAACTCGACTGTATATCCGAGTGCGAGTAGTCATAGATATGACCAGTCATTGGTATTGCTTCATTTTTTCTTACGCTAGAGAAGTGGCCTGTTTTACCATGGGTGAGTTTTATCGATATTGATTAGTGATCTAATCAAAAGTGCGCATGGTAACTTATTTACCATGTGACCAAGTTTAAAATTTTTCCTAAAGGAGCGCACGACGTTACACTTTATCTTAGAATTTAGAGTGAGTGCAGAGAATTTTCGCAAAGAGAACCGTATCTGCATTTATAAAATAGAGATATATAAATTATAGAAATGTGAGGAACACGCGAAGCTCGCGTTCAATCAAATGCGGGGTGCGAAAATAAAACCTCCGGAGCTCCTCGGCGACTGCGAGTAGTAAAAATTCGCGCTTCTTGCTTTGAGCGCGGCCGCATCATTAATCGCACGTCTCCAGCTCGAAATCCCCTTTGTTCTCCAACGCGTCCATTTCTCTATTTCTTGTCTAAAAAAAAAAAATAATAAAACGAAACTCGCAGGGTCGTCTTTGGCGAGTCGATTCGATGAAAGGTCAGCCATAGTAGCTCGAGGCAGGGGGTTTCGTTATCGGCGTTCCTATATATGTATACGCTACACACAGTGTCAGCCTCACCCCTTTTTTTTCCTTGAAGTCAAGTAACGACTCGAAAATCTTTTTAGCGATAGCCTGTCGGCCTTGGCTGTCTGTATCTGCCTGCATCTCTCTCTCTCTCTCTCTCTCTCTCTCTCTCTCTCTCTCCCTCTCTCTCTCCCTTTCTCTGTGTATGTTGCTACGCGATGTTAGTGTGTGCGCGTGTATATAAGTGGCAGGGTTTGTAGTACGTGCAAAAGCGCCGGGCGCCATTGCACAGTTAACGCTTTAAGCCGGATTACTCTTTGTGGTACACAAAGAGGCTGGTTCGAGTGGCTTTTCCGTTCGTTCCGACGGTTTGTAGCACCACCGCTATACCCTGCAGCCCCCCTTTCGCTCTCTTTCAGTCTCTATACTTTGACTCTATCTTTATGTTCCTTTTTATTTCGCTATCCCCATGCCTGCGCACGCTCATTTCTCTCACTTTGTAGGCAGGTGTGGGTTATGCTAGTTTCGCGCAGCTTCTTTTCACCTTTTGTTTACTCTGATGACTTTTGACTTATGAGGTCTTTGATTAAATTTCAGCGAACCTCTTTTGTTTCTTGTTTGATATTGTCAAATTGCACTCATACTTTCAGTATATCTTGAACAATTCACAATACAATTCATGTACTGATTTTGCATTGTAATAATGAACTCGTTAATTTTAGGTAATTCAACAATAGAAAATCGTAAAAAATGTAGCAGCCGCCAATCCGCTTTAAATGTAATCCCACCATCTCCGGTTAAAAAGCACCGCAGTCAAGGCAAAAAAGACTAAATCAAAAGTCCCGTGCTTGGCCAAATCCTCCCCGCCTTTCTCCATCCTACATTTCGATATCTTTAATTCGTCGCTCGGCGCTCGCGTCTGACCGCAGCCTCGCCCCTTCTACTTGGCCGCCTCCGCCGCCGTATCTCTCCTTCATCTTCCCAACGCCTCTCTCTCCCTATCTATCCCTCTCTCTTTCTCGAGCTTTATCTCTCCGACTGCTGCGGCGGCGACGACTTCTCCGGCTTATCTCCATCCGCCCCCCCCCCCCCCCCGCCTCAGCTCAGTTCAGCTTGCTGGTCCCGACGTCTTCATTCGGTTTATTTACCATCGATGCCTCCTCGTTTCTCGCTCTCTTTCTTGCACGAAACAAATAATCTGCAGCAGCGAGAGGGAAAGTTCAGTAGAGAGGAGCACCGTGGAGGTTTCTGAGTTTCAGGGGTCAGGCAGAGACATGTAGCGCGAGATCGCGCATATTTCGAGAGACTGGTAGGGTACAGAGTGGAGGAGCGACAATTAGTCTCTAACGAGGTAACGGCGGCTCTAGAGTTTCGCAAGCTGTCCTTTACCGGTCTAGACGAGAGAGAAAAAGTAGTCTCCTCGCGCTCGACCAGCTGCGAGTGTATCATTTAGCTGGGACTTGGCAAATTACGCGCTTTTCACGCTGGTCACGCCGTGGTCCTCTTTTGTATCGAGCTCTCACGCTGTCCTTACTGTTCTTTGTTTCCAGCCTATATTTTGCTGATTTTCATCGATAGCCTACAACGTAATTATGCCTTGATGAATTTTCCATACACACTTATTGTTGGTTGTATAAGTTACAGGTTTGTCGGCAAAAACATTGATTATAAAACGGTTTGATGGGAATTGATTGCATAAGATCTGTTGCACAATGTGAAAGCTCGTTTTATTAGAAATTCACTCGATAAGTATTACTATGAAAGATTACCCTCTTCTAACGATTGAATGAAATAAAGCATCAATACAAAAGAAGTAGGTGATACTCTTGAATCGCTCGAAAAACCACGACACTAAACTCAACGATGCACTCCCATCCCCATCGAAATCCGAAAAAGCGCTAACTTGGAACTCTTCTCCTCGATCGCTCGAAAAAATTCACGACAGCGCATATAAATACAGAGATATACAGAAGCACACACAGCGTTATCCGATACACAGATTCGCGATCGGCAGGGCTCTTATTCTTTAAAAGCACTCGCACTCAAAACCTATATAATCCGCGAGAAGCCGCTAAGTTTTAAACCCCTAAAAGCCGCTCTGCTCTTGGGCGCGTGAAATCACGCTAGGAGAGAGTAGGGAGAAGAGAGAGAGAAAGAGAGAGAAAGTAAAGTAATGGGTGCGCCGCAAAGATGCTACTAAATCTCTCCGCGATCCCCGTACCAAAAGCGAGCCGCGCGAATGTGCGAATGAATTTCGCGCGGAATTTGCTCGGAAATCAGGCAATGTTCCGATGCTAATCCACGCAGTTGTATCCTACTTTGCGTTTGCGCTTGTTTTCCCAAGCTGAACGTTCTCGCTTGTATATTTGCGTGAAATCGATTTGCGGAACGTTAGATACTCCTCGTGGCCATTTCAGATTTTGCATTACCTAAGGAATCGAAATTTTGTCCAAAAAAAATATGTCATCAGGTGTCAGCATCCATGTCATAAACATTCCATTTAAGGGGATGTGCGACCCTCGGAAAGATTCCTACCTTACCGGTAGTGTCCGTAATTTCGTATTGAACAAAATATATAAAGATAGCTATTAATTTTCGGAAAAAACGCTTTGTTACGACCTCAGAAATGATGTAAACATTATGTCATTGCAGTTTCATAAAATTCCATGCAGGATTCTCGGAGATTTTTTTCCTCGAAAATTTCGAGGAAGAAAATCTCCGGGAATCCTGCACGGAATTTTATGAAACTGCAATGACATAATGTTTACATCATTTCTGAGGTCGTAACAGAGCGTTTTTCCGAAAATTAATAGCTATCTTTATATATTTTATTCAATACGAAATTACGGACACTACCGGTAAGGTAGGAATCTTTTCGAGGGTCGCACATCCCCTTAAGCGTTGGGTTTGACGTGTGACGCAATCAAGCACTCCTCGCGAGGTGATCGGAGTTAAATAATTCCGGATATTAAACAAATATCTCTGTCCCTCCATAGCAGAGAGTGTAAGAGAGAGAGAGAGAGAGAGAGAGAGATTCGTTTATTTGCAATTAAATACAAAATTAAGTGGTAACAATTATTGTCTTACAGATAGTTAACATTGTTTTACAAAATATAGGAGAGAGAGAGAGAGAGAGAGAGAGAGAGAGATACACACACACGCTAGAGTCTCGTCTCCATTTGGTATATTTATACAGCGACAGGAAATACTATTTGTCAACAGTCGTGCATTTATACCGGCGGAGTCGAGAAGCGAGAATGAGAAAGAGCGAGACGGAGCTATAGCAGCAGACCGACGTATATATACATGTATTCACGAAAGTAGAAGGGGTTGAATGCGAGAGAGAGAAGACGACGTGTACGTGGACACGACCGGTAAATCATGTCGTCTCATCCTGCCGGCCAAACTACTGACTCGGCCCGTTTCACCCTGTCGATCCAATCGCGGTCAACATTTTCCCCCCGCCGCCGAGGCCGGCAGCAGTAGCTGCAGCTCCAACACCGGCTCCCGCAGCATGTGAACCTGTACATCCCCGAACACGCGCGCGCACACACACACACACACACAGACGCACACACGTGCAGCAGTAGCCCCAGCGGCAAACAAGTGACTGGAGAGCAAGGGAGCGACAGAGGCAGAGAGAGAGAGAGAGGGAGAGACTCGCACATGCGCCGAGGGCAAGAATTCACGTATACGTGCGACAGTTTACAGTACAACTATTGTCCGGTCACGGACTCGCCATAACTAGCAGAAATGGTTGCGCGCACCAACGGTTTCCTCCCTCTCGCTTTACCCTGCCCATGACGTCATATCTCGGTTTGTTTCGTGCTCTGAGTTATCCGCGTGCGGCGGGCTTGGAAATTACAGTCCCTGTGTCCTTGTGTGCGCGGAAAATTAAAAAGCTCCGTGTATTTGTGTAGAGGCGGCCAAACTTTGCCGCGAAGGCCCCAAACTCGAGGGTTTATATGCACTTGTTATCATTAGTCCGAATGGCTGATTACACGTGTCGCTATGGCGTTCCTTTTCCATCTGATTTCCGTTTAGACGCGGACCAACGACTCGAGTTGTACGCGGCTATTCGATCAAATTCCAAACGTATACTCGACTCCTTGAAACCTGGCGCTCTTCTGTGTTGCGGCGAAAAAAATTGTGCAGAGTGTACAAAGCGAAAGGCGGATAAAAGTTAATCAAGAAAGGAAAAATATGGAGGATGGAGTGGGAGACGGGAGGGAAAAGGATGGCCGATGAAAACAAGCGAAATTGCAAAGAGAAAGGAGGAGGGAGGGAGGGAGGGTGGGAAATTGTTGAATAAGAGAGAATAAGAGAGCAAGCGAGGTAGTATATAAGGGAGGAGGAAGAGGAGGAGGAGGTGTCCAGAGCTGCGTGCGGAGGAAAAAGCTCCTTTATGCGATTCGCTCGATTTATATGCATATTGGATTTTGCCGAGGAAACGACGGACGAATCCTATAATTAATTGCCCGGCCGCCGCCGCTATCGAGGTCGTCGTCGTCGCCGACGTCGCCGCTACCGTCGTGCGCCTGCCTCATCCTCCGGCTTTCGCGTCTGCGGGCTGCGCGACGCGCGCGAGAGCGTATTCATTAGACTTCTAAAATATTGTTATTTACTTGCATCGCCGGCGTATCTTCCAATTTAAATTCATTAATCCGGGCGATCAAAGTGTTTCTATGTTTTCTTAATGAATGTTTTGTTAAGGGTTGACTTGGATGAAGGAAATTGAACTCAATATTTATAATAAAAAATAGACTATGATTAGGTTTATTTGAAAAAGAATATTAAAACACTAAAGACACCAGCCAGTACATACACTTGAGCTAAGGTTCGGCTAGATGCTTTTCAATTATACACTAGAACAGAGACATCAGTCCGCACACCTCTCCAGCTACTTCTCGGCCTGATGCTTGCTCAACACTGTCCTCAGTTCTCGCAGTATTGGGCCGCCGAGACGTCGCAGCGCCTCGTCTGCCCACCCCCACGTCCCCGGTTTCTATCATTTCTCCCTTTGCGTAGACAGACAGCTACATATCATAAAAGATCCGTGCGGGAAAAGACCAGATTTTTTACCGTTAGGAATACCCGGCTGGGTTTTCCTAAATCCGCTTAATTACCTACGTTCTTTTTATTACTTTCCTATAATCCTCAATGACCCTGTCTGTCTCACGTACATTTATAATTTCTCTCACTCAATCTCACAATGAACGTCTTTATTCCCCTCATAGTGTTTGACCCCTCCTTCTCCGACTATGCGATTTTTAATCATTGTTGCAACGTGTATGCGTTTGCAAATCGACGAGACGATCGGCTGGATTCTTTATAGAGGGACGTAAACCATTTATCGCTACAAGTTTCAATTAGCGGAGAAATCCTGGTTCCCGGTATATCAGCAAATTAAAAAACAAAAGCTCTTGGGCAGAAAAAGGGAGTATGCATACACGAGAACAGCAGTAAAATCCTCAGCTGTACATTTCCTGGGATAAAATAATTTTCTCCATGAGGCAGGCGAGTACAGGTAAGCGCTCGCACACACACAAAGAAATGCGAAAGCGCTTGTACAAACAAACCGAGCGCGATCGTTAATTCCGCGGAATTCGATACGCAGCAATCGGGGAGTCGAGTGGGAGAGAATGGGGAGGAAACAAATCTACGCTGAAATCGGTTGCCGGTGTAATCGTGGCTCTCTCTCTTTCTTTCGCTCTCTCTCTCTCTCTCTCTCTCTCTCTCGCTTTCTCCCTCTCTGGTTCTTTTTTATGCCGATACGATGTGCCTCGACGAGTCGTTGTTGCGTATACGCGCCAGAGGGAAAGGGAGCAAAAAGAAGAAGAGGAGTCGACAAAGTATAAGCCGCTCATTTTTTCTAATGTGTTGTTACAGTTTCTGAGCCTCGAGCTTGCGTTTTTCGCCTCGAGTGATTATAATTCGGATTCGCGGAATTGCCCGTAGCAGACAGAAAGAGAGACTCGACTCGCGGGACGAGAGTAAGTAGAGAGGGAAATTGAGCGGAAAAACCGTGACAAGAGGATCGATTTGGCTCATTGTATACTGGATTAAAAACGCTGTATTTTTTTAAATAGTTGAAATTATGCGTGTTTTTTATATAAAAAACGAAAGATTTGTCAAAAAGATAATGCCAAACTTTTAAAAATTTCTGATGTGTATAGATTTAGAACTTGGATTGACATAATTCATACTGAATTAATACTTTGATTATTTCACTGTCTGGTTTAAATAATTAGAAATCAAATCTACTCGGTGCTATTTCCAATGTTCATCGAATGAAAATGTCATTTAAAATGTTGAGATATTGTACTGTGTAAAACGAATCCATCAATCATTTTCACGTCATTATTTGATTATAATATACAAGCATATACTAGTATTGATTTCTAATGAAAATAATCTCCTCAATTATCTGATAGGTTGAATAATCTGTAAGAAATATGAGAATCTGATGTAAGCCTTGTTTTAGAACAATCATTCAAAGTAACTTATGCTTAATCAATATAAAGCAATTGCCGAGGCATACAAAAAAGCAACGAATCGCTTCTCTTGTATTCTTAAATTTTCAATCCCTATTTTCTTGCAAGTGACGCATCAGTAAAAATGCATTTGAAAATCCAAAAGTACCAAAATCCTTACCATCTTGAAAAAGAAACGAAAGAAGTAGGGTCGATGCGCGCCTAAGTCTAGCATCTCGCGGCAGAAAAGGCATTGCGCGTCTCATTAAAAACGAAAAATGCAAAAAAAAAAGAGTGAAAAAAGAAAAAAGGGAAGAGAGAGAGAGAGAGAGAGAAATGAGAAAAAAGTCGAGACCCACGAAATATGAACATCCATTAAGCAGTAGACTCAGCTCCCTCGTGTGCATCTAAGAGAATCGTCAGCTCGAGGGTCGTCACAGAGCAGATAAGACAGAAAGAAAGAAAGTCTACGTCCCTTTCCTCGTCGAGGTTGAAATTATGATTTCGGCAGAAACTCTGTTTTTCGATGCTCTCCCTTCTTCATCGTACAAAAAGTGAGACGCAGAGAGAAACGTAGTCGCCAGTCTCCTTCGTCGTCCGGAAGGTGAAAGAGTCGGGACGTATATGCTATACGCGGAGAAGGGGTCGCACACGACGGAAATAGAGAAAGAGAGAGAGGAGAGAGAGAGAGAGAGTGAGAGAGAGAGAGACAGATAGTGAGGGATAAGGGGGTGGACGGGTGGAGGGATCGGAAGGAACGAGGGGGACGTAGCAGGGGATGCAGACGGTGCTAGTTTTAATGAACTCTTTCAGCCGCCACTCGTGCCACCCTTAAACCGCCGCTTTACCCCCGGGGTGCTCAACCACGCTTTTGCTCTCTCTCTCTCTCTCTCTCTCTTCAACCCTTTTCGCAAATGCCGATCGATATGGAGGTGAGTCCGCTTTTCATCTCTCTCAGCCGTTCTTTTTATCCTGCCGACGAATTCACGTGCTTTGCACGCTATGATTTTAGGTTGTTTGAGGTTATGTTCAGCAAATCATAATCCGCATAGGCAATCGCGATGAGGGATATGTTGTTACAAACTTTTATAAAATAGATATATACAAGTGCAGCTCAATTTGTGGGTGAAATGCGTTTTTTGCAGGATGTTTCAAAACAACCATAAAATACAAGCTGATACCTGCGCTAAAAATATATTTCTAATTCAAATATATACAAAATAACTATTTAAATGACTTTGATATAGTTTTTTTTTTTAATAAGTATTCATTAACTATTGAAAAAAAGTACTCGTTAAACATAAATTAATTCAATCTTTATCCATTTTATAAATATTATTATAAAGAGATACACGTGGGATTCACGTCATCATAATTTTCAAAACTTATGTTTAGCCTAAATGGGTACAAGGAAATGCAAATCTGTCGTTTCGTTTTCATTTTCTCCCCTCGAGTTTGCTTTCCCTGCTCTTTGTTTCCGTTCTGAGGGCCCATCAGAGCCATTGGATCCCTCTCTGAATCTCTCCGCCTTCAACTTTACCACTTTGCCAAGCGCTGCTTTGGTTGCGCAGCTAACCAAAAATGGACAGCAATGCCGTAGTTTCACGAGTGAGACACATCTCTCTTTTTTAATCTGTAACGAATTTCGTGGAAATTTCAAGTGGACAACATTTCTCGTTGAATCGCGTCAGAACGCACCCAAGTTATGAAATGCAGTAGGAGGAGATTAAAAACGTAGCTTTGGCTTGATTAATGTGCCGACGTGATTAATTTCATGCTCGCGCATGCAAAATTTTCATTTATGTTTCATTCATGGAAACATAACGTGTGGTTTTACTATCACTGAACCATTCCACAAAATTTAATCATTACAAAAGCAATGTGGTGCAGAGCTATAATTTGATGTAAATGACAGCGATTGCTGAATCACAAGTGTTTCTGGAACATTGGTTCGAATCGGAAAGAGAGAATTTTCAAATTCGTAATGCCTTTACAGAAATGAGGGTAATTTTCATGCAAATTGTACAAGTTTTAATATATTCAAGAGTCATTTTCAGTTCGCCATTTCGAATTTAAAAATGCATAGTCAGTGGTCCGAAAAATCTCGTACAGTTTTCAGCTTTACATGCACTTTGTCATACTTTTTTTTTCACCAATAATAGTTAACCATACTTTTATCTTGCTGAGACTTCAGAATGATTCTGAAATAAATTCATAAAAATATAAAGTATAATAGATTATTTATTGGATTTTATTGTTTTTATTTTCCTTTTCATTTAATTATATTTCCAGATTTGAAAACTAAATAAATTCATTCCACTTTACATTATAACAATATTCTAAGAATAAACAAGACTTGAATTTAGGTATATATTACTTTGTACTGCAAGTCGGGATGCTCTTGATAAAACCGTTCGTGCATTCATTTTTAAGAAAAACAAGACCACAAAGCAATAAGACAAAATTCGAGTCAAGTCCTTTTAAAAATAATTTCTGCTCGTCCATCCCCTGCCACCCATAGAGAACATGAGGCTGTGGTCGTCGTCGTCGTGGTCGTTCTTCGTTCTATCGTTCGTTCAACCGACCAATTCCACTTTGCATATCGCGGATACGAGAGGGAGGGAAGGAAGGAGAGGAAAAGATAGGTATTCCCTCGGACGAGTACGGAGCACTTTAGGAGAGCACAGGGAGAGAGAGAGAGAGAGAGAGAGAGAGAAAGAGAGAGAGAGAGAGAGAGAGAGAGAGATGGAAATGATGCATAAAGTTTTTGAGTCAAGAGAGCGGGGTTCGAGCCGAGAGAGATCGGAGGAAAGTTGATTTATTACGAGGACGATGATCTTGTAATGGAGGGTAGGGGCTGACTGCGAGCTCTTTTTTGTGATTTAGAATTGTCGTCGTAGCTCATTTGTCGATCTGCACTGGTAGGCCATTATCCTGAGGTTCGACTTTTCCTCCAGCAATATGGCGTCGTGCGGAACGATAAATCGTGAAACGTGTGGCTTATGAAGAGCTAATAACTACCTACTGAATCAAATCATTATTTTGAAGATGCTAGTAGAACCAAACGTGACTTTTTCTTTGCTACAATTTCTACATGTGCCTTTTTCTCATCACTAAAATCATATTTCCGTTGAATAACAAAATGCAAAAGTCCACACTTGTAACACGCGTGAATGCTTGAATCGCCAATGCACGTTCTTTAGAGGCGCTTTCTCGCAAACCATTACCTGGGACAAGTAGAACACTAGAACGAGCTACGAAGTGTCCCCAGGTACAAAGGGAAATCCCAGAAGGTCGAGCGAACAAGAGTGCAAGCCAGCAGCGGATGCAGCGGATTCGTTTGGTCGCGGAAGAACGACCAAGAGGATTGGGAGAAAAAGAAGGTGCAGGGGATGGGCAAAAGCGTCGGCGAAGGGAGAGCTGCCGCTGCTCCTTTGAATGTGCGTGTGCCCCATGCTTTGCGATAAAAATAGAAGAGGTAATGACGAGTGTGGTAAATTACTTTACTTTTTGCCAACGCACTAAAGTTTATTGGATAGGTATTTTTTTCAAGTTTGATATTCCCCGGATGATGATTTTGACTTCAATCATTAACCAGTAAAACACTTTGTTCTATTGTTCATATGAGAAATTTATTTTTAAAGTATCGATATCGCGTAAAAATAAAATAGCCGCAAACTTTTATCGCAATATTTATCAAGGCTTTTAATACCACCGCTTGATTTCACTAGGGAAGTCGAGTTCCGAATGAAACTTCTGCATCACTATATAAAGCTGTCACGTAATCTTTTCCTTTCAATCTTCTAGTTCACAAGAATTTCACGCTCATGCCGCCACCGCCGCGGTGTTATCGAATGAATGTAAATTACGCATTCTTGCTTCGAGTTTACCACTAACGCGATCCGATCGATAAGTCCTTTTTTTCTAATTCCAGCGCGGCATCGAGGTTCTCGGCCCAGCTGTTTCGTTGCCCTCTCCTGCAAAATCACGTTACGTTTCGGTTTTCCCCTGTCTTTTACGCTAGCGATATTTCGTCCTGGTCTCTTCTCTTCGTTTTTTGCCTCCTCTTTACTGCAATGTAGGTTTACGACTAGCGTTTTTAGAGTCTGTTTACGATTTGGCGGTTTCCGAAGGGAATCTGCTGCTTCTATGCGATGTGCTTGCGTCAAAGTCCGTGTTGTGAAGGTTTTATTTCGTTCGGATTGCTGTTAAACTGGGAAGACAGTATGTTTTTATTTAATGAAAGCACCGATATTGGCAAAAAATTTGTAATGCAGTTTCGAAATCGGTAAAAATGCTGTAAAAAAGTATAAAAGATTAAAAAAGTAAAATAAAATTTTGTAAATACTGCTGTTTTACTTTGTTTTTTTATGCCGTAATAAGAAAAAAATTAATAATGCAGAAAGGAAATATGTTTGTAATGCATAAAATATGAAGTATACTTAAGACGAGTAATCGATCCCAAACTTAAGCCGAAAATAGCCTAGAGAAAGGAAGAGGCAGCAAAGAGGCTGGTGTCGGGTGACGCTGTCCGCGCCTTATTTTTTCCACTTTCTCTCCCACTTCTTGCAGTTTTCGCGCCCACCCATCGACTGACGTCATAATAACGGCGATGTGGCAGTAGCAATTTTTGCATCCCTGTCAGTAGCTGCAAGGATAATTAGAATTTATTTCTGTTTTACGAAATTATTGAAACTTGTTGTAAGCTTACAGGTTAATAATATTTTAATTATACCATTATTTAATAACAAATCAATTTTGAATAAAATTCACTACGAAGGTGGGAAATATTTTTCCGATTTCCTGTGCCAGCTGAGAAGGTCTATCCTGTTTTCGTCGTGCATTCATCTTTCTCTTTACTTTCTAACCCTTGCAAATCATCCCCGCGCGATGTCGATAGAGTTATGGCGCACTTCTGTAGACTCTCTCTCTCTCTCTCTCCCTCTTTCTCCCTCTTTCTCCCTTTTTTTCACTCTGCCAGCACGCTCTTAGGTAAGTTGACGATAAGAATGCGGAAAAAAGCGGAGAGAGAACGTGGAAAGAGGTAGGCGAGGGCTGAACGTTCGTTTAAGTGAAATTCAGATTTTCTTCTCGCTTTTTTTTCCACGCGGAAATATGTTAAATGCTCGTCAAAGACGTGTCCTTTGATAAAGATACAAATTTCGCTCTCTATTATTGCCATTTAACGTGTGAAGCTCAAGTTTCATAATTCATAAGAATTTCTTTCCCAGTATCTCCTAATCAATTATCTTTACATAAAATTGCTTATTCGATCTTGATCAAATAAATGCGTAACGAACAATATTAAAGTACACTTTCAGCAGCTTTAAAAGGAAATCACGCCATTTTGAAGCGCAGCGAGAAATACGTTGAAAATGCGTTTTATAGGCCAATAAAATCAGCAACTTAATTAAAGGGATCATAATTCAGCAGATTAAAGTCGACGTTTAATGCAGTAATCCGCGAGGGAAATTTTATAACCAGCCCCACACTTTCTGCATCGGGACGATCGTCGTGTCCCTCACAAGCCGCACGAGATCGTTGATAAATAACAAGGATCGAGCGAGAGAGTCTCTCGTCGCACTGCTACGCCTTAGTGGCTCTAGGACCTTATTAAAGGGCCTTTCAGAAAACGAAATCTTGGCCGCACGCGCGCAGCAGCGTTGTAAAAAGAAAGAGAGAACAGACGAGGAACGACTGGAAATTAGCTCGTTAAGTGGCTTCTCGAAGGCTCGTGGAAGAAACAAAGTCCTGGCGCATTGTTACTCTCTCTCTCTCTCACTCTCTCGCTCGGTCTGTCTCTCCTTCTCTCTTTATTTAAATATCCATTCACCGTTTTGTCGGGCGCGCCCGCTCGCTTTTTCTGCGCTAAGCCAGGCGACAGATGCCCAGGGAGCAAAGGAGGGAGGACAATTTTTCTGTTGCTTTGCGCGAGTGCAGCCCGCACACTCTTTGCTGCGGGGATTAGTGAATTTTTTTATCCACTCTGCTACATTGTTTAGTGCAACCATATACGAACGTGTTTTAAAATTTTTATTTTTCATGTAAAAATATGCAACGTTATTAAAATTAGTAAACGACGCAGCAGTTGTAGCTGGCCCTGTTTATCTCTCGTCGAGCATACTTTCACCGTCTCGTCCCCGAATCCCCCAATTTATCTGGCCACATACACAGAGACTCACACGCACACACAGATAAACAGACACGTGTACGCAAATGTATATCTGGATGCACATCGTTCATCGCGACGATAATCATCGCTCCTCCCAAGCTCCTCAGCCGCGCGGGCAGTGCTGCCCTCAGATTTATGTCTTCGAGGTCCGTACGCGCGTCGACGACGACTCGCTCGTCGATCGAAAATTGAGGAGCTGCCAAGTGCATAGTACACTGTCGGTGCCGCTTCTGTCGCTTCTGCCGCTGCCACTGCTGCTGTTGCGGCAACTTTTGAAACGAGTAATAAAAACTTTTTGGACCCAAGTCAGAAGGGCGTCCGTCTTTTACTCCCTCTGTCTCTCTCTCTCTCTCTCTCTCTCTCTCTCTCTCTCTCTCTCTCTCTCTCTCTCTCTCTCTCTCTCTCTCTCTCTCTCTCTCTCGCTCAGTTTCTCTGTGGATACACAAGCCGACTGGCTTTATGCACTAAAGCGAGTGGAGCTCATGCAGCCACTGCCTGTGCTGGGATTTCTGGCCGCTTTTTTTCTTCGAGGCAAGGGAGGAAAAAGATGAGCTGCGAGAGATGCGAGAGCTTCTTTCGCCGAGGAGCAGATGTGTATCACGGCGAGGTTGAGGCAAATTTTTCTCACTTTGGACTGAATGTCGAACACTTTTTGAGATTTGATTCTTTGCGATTTCGTGAGAATTAGTTTCTGAAGTGTGCGCGTCAAGTGCGTTTCTGTTAATTGAATGCCTTTTGGTAAAAACGTTTGAAGGATTGTCACGGAAAATTTATAAATTGTAAAGACACAATGCCGGAGCAGTAAACTTTTTTTTATCGGAATCCTAATAATTCTGCGGTTCTACATTTTTTGTACATTGATTCTCGATGCGGTACATCAAGTTCGGAAAATCAATAATTAATTACTTCGCGCTAGTTGCCAGCGAGTTTTAGACTAGAACGGCGACATATCTAAACTGGTTTCTAATTGAAACCCAACGATTACAAATAGCAAGCTCTCACATATATCAATCTTTGTAATTACACAAACATATCTCATATTACTATTTCAAGCCCTTGCTCGACTAATGTACATCATTTCAATTTTATTGTTTCAGGTGAGTACACATCAACAACAATCCACGCGAATAGCTCAGCACTACGTAAGTTCATCAATCACCTCTTTCGCATTTTCGCAAAAAAGGCAAAGAAGTACAAGAGAAACGTAAACACAAACTCTGGCTGGATTGGCGTAAGATATATAAAAAAAGACATAAAGGAGAGAGCGAGCTGGCAGAGAGTGAATCGGAGGCATGTTTCTCCTTCTCGACCAAGTTCTATACCCTTTCATCTTCTGCCTCGTCGTAGTCGTCATCCCCGAGCGAGAATAGACGTGGCGCGATACGCGAATTAATTCCTCGGCTGACTCGTTAGGATGTAAATTCCTCGTGAGAGCAGCGCACAGAGCATTGCTACGTAGAAGGAATTCCAGATTCCGCGTGCCGCGCGCCTCTTGGCCTGTCTCTTCCTCTTCGTGGCTCTTCTCTTTTCTCTCTCTCTCTCTCTCTCTCTCGCTCTTTCTCTCTCTTGGATCGCTTGTAACTCAGTCGGCGGGTAATAAAAGTAATGAGTTACGTCGCGTAGTAAGGAAGTTTCAACCTTGTTTTATGCGCTGCAACATTTACGAGTTTGGTTCGCCTTAGTTCTTCCTGTCTCTCTCTTCCTGTCTCTCTCTTTCTCTCTCTCTCTCTCTCTCCCTCCTTCTTTTACCATCTTCCTTTCTATTCCTTTCTTTTTCGTCTATTATTCTTCTTCTTATCTCCGCGGTGGTAAAATGATTAAGTTTTTAACACAATTTTATTGCTTTGTTTGTGATTTTTTCGGTATCAACGGCGGCATTCTCGACCTCGGAATATTTGACTTTTATAGAGCTTTCTTGCAGACAAACAAACGCATAAATCTGAAATTCTTAAATTGGGTCTAGAATATTGTATCACCTGTAAATAAACAATACGCGCTTTCCCTCGTTACTTCCAAATTACGTTACAAAATATCGCAGCACATGCCATCCCATCAAAGCAAATCAGAGATTGAATTATTTAGACGGAGTGAAAATTTACATTATCGTACAGCCAATTAGTAAACACATTTCGACTAACTTTCCACTTGTGCATTACACCATCTTCCGTTGTAACTCCCTCCCTCCCTCTCTCTCTCTCTCTCTCTCCCTCCGTCTCTGACACATTGTGGCCTCTTCGACCTTCTTCCTCCACCTTGCGAGCGCTGTAGCAAGACACTTGCGTCTTTCCTAGGCTAATTCGCGGGAGAGTAGACTCGCGGAATTTCGCGTGAGTCGTCAGATACGTACGTCGTGCCGTCACTTCGCGAGACTGCATGTAATGCCACTCTCTTTCTCTCTCTTCTCCGCCCTCTCTCTCTCACTTTCTCCTCTCTCGGAGCGCCGACAGAATTACTAAACCTATTCTCTGTATGTTGTTGCGTAGAGTCGGCAAAGTAAAAACGGAAGAGATGCTAGATTGACGTTAACGTTTGAAAGACGCTTCCTCCCGCGGCTTGTGAATTGTTCTTTCGTGAGAGTACTATAGCAGCAGCAGCTGAGAGAAAGAGAGAGAGATAGAGAGAGAAAGGCGGCGCGTTTATCTTTCCCTTCAATTCCAGAAATAGATCGAAGCTTTCCGGATTTACTGATTTTTTGAGGACAAACAGCCGCGACAGAGTCGTGCGGGGCTTCATTCAAAGCGGCATCGATTTTATGTTCACTGCTCAATCTGTGCTGTACTTAAAACTACGTAAAATCTGATTGCATAACGAGATACGTTATATTCAACTACTTCGTAACCAGAAATTCGGACAATTGTGGATAAAACGAGCTGTTGAGTTCCATTGTATCTTATAACTGCTTTAAAATACGAAAACTGTCGATCGAAGCCAGACTGCGAGAGCGAAATATTACTTAACATTCAAGTATTCAGCATTAAATTTAATTATGCTCATCCATCATCAATAGTCTGGGCTACGGTTTTTTTTCGAAAACAATTTCCATTCGGAGATACAGCAATCTGCACTCCAGTGGCTACATTATTCTACATCAAATCTGAATATCAGTGGGACATAATGCGATTCACTCGATTCACTTATGCAGATTCAATATGGACTTACATTATTCCCCGGGCAGATCATATCGGATCCCTGCTAAATGAAAGATTATATCTTCGCTCGGCAATATTGCTTCCTCTTGACGATCATCGCATGTTTAATATCCGCGATATCTGCAGCCTCGTAGCCATGACTCCTTTCATTTTTTTGCGCAACAAAATATTTCTTCGCCTTTATTGGCCGTTACTAAACTATAATGATTGTAAGCGTTACCTCAGTTTTATCACGCATTACCGCGACACCTACTTTCACGCTTTATTGTCCATATCGAAACTTCTTTTATAGATAACTCTTACCAATATCTTCGCTCCATTTTTTAAAATCCTACCTCACAAATTTATTCATCAGCTTCTGAATTCAGCCATTCGAAAACGTTTTATTGCAGCTTAATTCGTCTCACCTGAAATAACAATTCCAAAGCTGATATCCATAAATTCTAGCGGCGCGAAATCCCTTTTGCTCACTGACCCCAGCTAAATGCGCCTCATAATCGTAAATACGCATTTTATCGAAAAAGCTAAAACCGGCAATGTTGGAAATTAGAGAAGCGAAGGTAATGGAAAGGGGCAGGCAGGCGATGGGTCATGCGGCAACTGGAGCGAAAAGGAAGAGCGGCGGGTACAGCCTTACCGCAGTAATGGTCGCGTTGGAGCCGCAGTGCAAATTCGCAAATTCCCATAAGCGAGCGAGCGACCGAGAGAGGGATAGAGAGATAGAGTTGGCTAGCGTCGTCCGGTCACACTAGCTGATAAATAAACAAGCGAATGCGCTCACAGTCGCTCGAGCGAGACAGAGAGAGAGAGAGAGAGAGTTTAGAGCAGTGGTATATGTATATATGTGTATATACTCGAATAGCCGCTGCGATTCGAATACCAATTAGGCGGATAATTACTCCGAGTGCCGAGCAAATAAAGTGGAGAGTCAGTGTCATCGTTGTCGTCGTAGACTACTCCGCTAAAGGTGTATATACTGTGTGTGTGTGTGTGTGTGTGTGTGTGTGTGTGTGTGTGTGTGTGTGTGTGTGTGTGTGTGTGTGTGTGTGTGTGTGTGTGTGTGTGTGTGTGTGTGTGTGTGTGTGTGTGTGTGTGTGTGTGTGTG
>UELV01099174.1:0-11754 GCA_900490015.1 Megastigmus stigmatizans
AAGTCTACGGAGCGTCAACGGAGGCAAAAATCTGAATGTATTACTTATCATGATATTACAGAAAACACTCCGCTTGCAAAACAACAAGAAAAATTTTGGCTTTCATCTCAAAACAAAATTCTATTGCAAAAGTTTTTGAAATATTATATTCAGGAAAAAAAGATTTTTTACAGGTACAGAACTGATTTTTAGTGTAATGAACGATAATTTGTGCACAGCACTGAACGCAAATAGATCTGACCTCGACTCTTATTTGGATTGCCTACAACAAACTTCTATTGAAGAAGCTGACGTTAAAATTATGTTACATATAAACCATGCACCAAAGCAAGGATATGAGAACGTATATTTAATCTCATCTGATACAGACGTGATAGTATTAGGATTGTATTTTTGGAAAATTTTTAAAGAAAAAGATTTAAAGGTAAGAAACAACCAAAATTTTATTATACAGTTAATTTCTTTCCTCGTAAATATTTATTTCATTTATATATCTTTTAGACTTTTTGCAAGCTAATCCGAATATATATCTCGATAATTTTGGCAAAGGTAATTTTATTGTAATATTATATAATAATTTAGTAGTTTTCTCTAGTAGTACGAAACTTTGTTTTGTTATTGTTAATTTTTAATATATCTTTTTAGATCTATCTAATGATAATACAGACATCAATCGATTTAGCCGAGCAGTATTTAGTTAAAGTTTTAAAAAGAAATACTCATAGTAATAATTTTAATCACTTACGACTCTGGCTTTATCATCACTCGGCATCATCCAAAATTGTTGACTTACCTCCGACGAGTGATTCTATAAAATTGCATATATTGAGATCATTATACGTTGTAGCGACACAAATAAATTGTTTAAATGAAAACTTTATGCCATTAGATCTCACAGAGTTTGGTTTCACAGAAGATGATGGTCTGTTGCTACCTAAAAAAGTAACGATTTTTTTACCGCCGGTAAGCGCACTAATTCCAAATTGTACCTGCAAAGTTTGTAAAACGAAAAATTGCTGTTGTGTAGCAGCTATGATATATTGTTGTTCGTTTTGCCATTGTAAAAACAATAATACTTGTAAAAATGAAAATTGTGATTAATTTTTTAAGAATATACTTTTATTTTAGTCCATACAAATAAAATAATTATTCTGGTACATAATTGTGATAGTATTTTTAAAAAACAATATAAGTATATACAGAACCTAAAACTTATATAGTTACCTGGCCTGCAGAAAGTGCAAAGCGCGAAAACGAGATGCGGTGTAGAAACAAAAAAGTTTCTAAATAAATAAATACAAATTTTAAAATAAAATTCAGCTTCCTACGATGTTTTGGTTCGGAGATATAACCTTTTAAACAATCAATTTGCTTTTTATCTTAACTTTAACTTTTTATCGACCACTTTTTCGGCCGAGAACCCTCGAAATTCGGATTCAGCATAAAAAAATACGTCTAGAAAACTTGGGTTCTCGAGGGGACCTAAAATGGCCACGGGATGTATGGTCGGCGCCTAGACTATTTTGCCTACACGGCGAGTGGTGTGTGGGCCTTACAGAGATTCAAATACCTCTCACATTTCAGCACATAAGTGGCGATAAGAAGGAGGGCGCTGTGTATGTGAGAAAATCGAAACGGGCATAAATTTCGGCGAACGATGTGCACTATGAGGAAGACATTGAGCCATTCTGCGGAGTGAACCGGGTGTTTATCGTGATATTGACGCCCTACTGGCAGAAATAAATAGCCTGAGTAATGAGAAAGATCATTTACGTTTTGAAATACAGTGCGGCGGGTACGTACAAGTTACATGCAATTGTACCGCTGACTGCTCAGGTTATATACATACTTTTACGTTATCGGAAAAATTGTGCAGAATACTGGGTCTCGAAGATAATCAACTAATATCCTGTGAGGATAAGGAAGAAAACTGCATTATTGGCAGCCGGCCCGTGAATCTTGTAAATAGTTTAGCTTCTGTACTGATGGTCTGTAGTAGTATATGTCAGCCGTACGTGAGGGGCGATGTTTACACACGTTTACTGCGTGCTGTACTTTTTCGGCTAAATGCATACAATTATGGTAGCACGTAGATTGCAAAGTTTCCCTCACCAATGTATGTGCCTTCGTTGTCATGCTCATTTCAGTCGATTGAGATAGATATAAGAGATCAACACGGCGATCACATGCTTTTCGACTACAGACTATTGACGGTGACACTCCACTTCAAACGCATCAGTTAAAATGTCTTCGTACAGAGAGTTATTTATTGAACAATGTGGTGGTGGGGGTGGCGAGATTGATGATTCTACTAATTTTAACTCACCGACTCACGCCACAGGTATTGGTGGCTATAGTAATAGTACATACCCCTATCATCTAGGTGCAGGTATAGGTGGCTTTATGAGAGGCCTATATCGACGCCCAATACCTAAACTCAAGGACAAACTCAAAGAAGGGGTGGCGAAAGCCCGTAAAGAGGCTATCCACAGTGCTGCCAACATTGTGCATGACATTGGCATACATCATAAACCACTTAACGAGTCACTTCGTAAACGTATAGGAGAGGGAGGCATGAAACTTTTTAAAATGAAGGCCGATAGTGGAGATATGGTAGATGAACCGGAGTATAAAAGAAGGCGCGTGACACAGAAAACTCAGTCTCTCAGTAGCGGCGGCGGTGAACAGAGTATCTCTTTGCACAGTAAGAGAAAGGCAGAGCAGAAGAAGAAGAAAAATTGCAGAAAAGGCGATAAGACAAAGAGGAAGAAACAGGCGGGAAAAATAAATAAAGGTCGCTCTGTACGAGATATTTTTGAAAATTGACACAACATGGCGTTTTTACACACTCATTCTTGTGAATCATTAAAGTCTGAAGTATCGCTCTTTGAATTACCGACGACGCAGACAGCTATCGAAAATTCTCACTGCATGCAGTACAAACCGATAACGTCGCTCGCCGATCAATCGCCAATAGAATTTACCATTCCAGGAAATATCGAGTATCTGGATTTGGCTCATACAGTATTGAGTGTGCGCGTGCACATATCGTCAACTGGTGCAATACCCGAAGATGCAACTGCGGGGCCTGTGAATAATTTTATGCACTCACTGTGCAATCAGGTTGACGTATTCTTTAATCAGAAGCCTGTTTCGATGCCAAATAATGCCTATGCCTACAGATCGTACATTGAAACTTTGCTTAATTATGGCCCTGCGGCAAAAAAAATCTCATTTGACGATTGTTTTGTGGTATGACGACACAGCAGAATTTATGGATAACTTGAAAGATAATAACAAGGACCTTGTGAGCCGACGAGATATTATGACTAACGATAAAATTGATATGGTCGGCCATTTGCATTGTGACGTCTTTAACCACGATAGACTTTTACTTGGAGGCGTCGAGGTCAGAGTATAACTTGTACGCTCCCGAGACAGTTTCTGCCTCATGGATTCTTCAGGGATGTATACAGTTAAAATTACCGAAGCAACCCTATTTTTTCGACGATTGAAGATAAACCCACAAATTTTACTGGCTTACGAGAAAGCTTTATCCAGAACAACAGAAAAATACCCACTTACACGTGTAGAGGTTAAAGCTGTAACCATGCACAATGGCGTTCATGGCAAGACGATAGATATCGTTATTCTCGGCCAATTGCCAAAAAGAATCATTATTGGCTTTGTGGAGAAGAAGGCTTACAATGGCGACAAGAGTCTCAACCTATTGAACTTCAAAAACTTTTATATAAATTTTTTGTGTCTGTACGTGGATGGTGTGCAGATACCCTCAAAGCCTTTACAGCCAAATTTTAAAAATGACAGTAGAATGAACGTTGATGCCTATCTCACCCTATTTTCAGGCACAGGTATGCATTTCTTGAATTTAGGGAATGGAATCACACGCGAGGATTATGCTCACGGCTATTGTCTCTTTGCCTTTAACTTGACGCCTGATTTATCGTCCAATGAAGACACTCATTGGAATTTAATCAAGAGTGGCGGTGTGAGGATCGACGTGAAATTCGACGAGCCCTTGGCTGTTGCTATAAATTGCATGATTTATACTCAGTACGACAATTTATTGGAGATTGACTCGTCAAGACAGGTTCTTGTCGATTATAGTGGTTGATAAAGCGACGACAGGTGGCGCACACATCGATAAATACGCGGACAAAAGGCCTTGTGTGCCAGTTTAGCCACAGATCTCGAAAGAGACGGTCATCATGGATTTGGTAATTGATTTTCAGTGCTTTAAAGACAATAGAGACCGTGTGGTTCTCAAAGAGGTTGCTATTTTCGCCTTGCACGGGGACTTTAGTGCGCATTGAACAGTGGCGCCAAAATGCAACTCGAGATTTTTACGTAAAGATATTGCGAGACAGAATAATTGGTTAACTATTAATCATCACGGATTAGATTGGTACGGAGGAGCTATTAGTGTAAAGCAGCTGAAAAAGACCTTGGTGGGAATTTGCCAAAAAGCCGGTAAAATATATGTGGGCGGCAAAGAAAAAGTGACTTTGCTCAGCAAATTAACGACACGAACCGTTCTTAATCTGGAGTTGGAGAAGAGTTGTCCATCTTTTGACAAAATTGGCTTGTGCGAAAAGTATTGCCTTCAACACGCTATCAAGCCTTACTATTTACGATATAGTTGCGCGTTTAACAATGCTTATCGCCTGTGGAATTGACTATATTCACACGGCTACAAAAGACAGGATACAATAGAGCCTATATTTGAGCCACTATTGAACCTCTGCGATGAATACGATGGAAATTTTTACACGACTGTCTCAGATAAAATTTCACACTGTGGGAGTGTATCCTGCAGATCGGATACCTCTCGCTTAGACGAGGCCAGCTGCTCTTGTATTTAATACAGAAGAACATTGGAGGAGTGGTATGCATTGGGTTGCCCTATATGTGACAAAAGACGGTACTGGCTTCTACTTTGATAGTTTTGGCAACCGGCCTCACATTTCACACTATCTGAACCGTATACGGAGAAACTGTAAAAAGTTTAAGTGGAATAATGCTCAATTGCAAAGCTATTTTTCTGCTGTGTGCGGACAGTATTGTATAATGTTTCTATATTATATAGCCGCAGGATTGGGTTACGCGCGCTTCATGAAGAATTTCTCGTCGGACGTGGAAAAAAATGATGCAATTGCAAAAAATTTTTTAGATGAGCTGCGCAATATTTAATTTGAACCTAAGCGTGCCGGAACTTGATAGCGCCGTATAAGCGCCCTACAACGAGTCTCGCATTGGCTCCCCACCAACAGGACTACTGATTTTGGCATATAAATAGTTGCTTCTTGAGGCATTGTAGCCACACACAGTCTCCGACCGCCTCCGTCGAACAGTCGTCTAATCAATACAGAAGAAGAAGAAGAGGAAAATGGCAACTTCTACTCAATCATACCGCTGTCACCAGCTTCTGCCTATGATGTATGGCCTGAACATCACCTTTGGAAAGATCATTCTCGTCGGCTTGGAAAACGCTTCTGCTGGTTCGAAAGATTTCCAACCTATTGTACGCATTAGTGGATCATCAGACTTTTCTGGGTTCCGTTTCTCACTCGACACTTGGGAGGGCCTCAAGCAGCAATTTGAAAATATTAACAAGTATTTTCGGGCGTACAACGAGGACGAGTAGGTGGATCAGCGTATATCGATTCCTGGGTACACCATTAGATACATCATAAGTTACTCTGATAGAGCCTTTGAGTTAATACCTGATGGAGAAGAGGAAGCTGATGGCGCTGAACCTGCAAAGAAGCGCTTTCGAAAATCACTTGTATTTAAGCGTTTTACCATTGATAGATTAAAAGCTCTTAGCCCATGTATAGATTATATAATAAAATATTTTCTAAGCTTATCAAAAGGTATTAATTGTATATTAGATTTACTTGTAAATTATGTTAAAGATAAAATACAGAATGATGAAAATTCGCAATATACTTATTTTAGTAGCGGCAACGTAGAGTATACGCTATGATCTATCGATGATAGTCTTGTACATAATTTAGAGAATTCCTTAAAGGAGCTTTATGTACATATGGCAACCGAAGACATATATATCGTCGTGTATGAATTTGCTAACTTATACTTAAGGTCTCTGGTTACATTCTTACATGAATCTGTACATAAATAACAATAATGACAATAAATGTTGTTAAAAATATTTATCAATCTATTTTTTGACTACTTACCTTGCACTACTCCCCAACCCATCCAATCTTCCGTTGCACTCACTTAATTATGATGTATTTGGAATTATTTATTTATCTTGAATTCATGTATTAATAATAATAATTACTGCTTTTCTATATAAAAGTCAATATACTTACACTAGTAGTAGTAGTACCAATAATGATAATAATAACGATAGTAGTTGCCATGCTGATTTCTGCAAACTTGCAAAATATATAGTTGTAGTTGGTGAGGGAATATGCTGGTGGTGGGGGCTAGCTGAATTATGCAAACTTGCAAAATATGTAGTTGTAGTTGGTGGGGGAATATGCTGGTGGTGGGGCCTAGCTGAATTATGCAAACTTGCAAAATAGGTAATTGTAGTGGGTGGGGGAAGAAGACGGTGGTGGGGCCTAGCTACACCCCATCGTCGCATTCAGTCTCTATGCAGCCGCCGCCCAGAGAACATCACGACTTGGGTAACTAAATCTCTCTCTCTTCGTGCGTGCGTGCGTGATTGCGTGCATTCGTGCGTGATTGCGTGCGTTCGTGCGTGATTACGTGCTTGCGTGCTTGCGTGCGTACTTGCGTGCGTGCGTGCGTGATTGCCTGCGTGCGTTCGTGCGTGATTGCGTGCGTGCGTTCGTGTGCGTGTGCGGCACTATGGCCCGTGCTCGTGCATGTGCGTGTGTGGCACTATGGCTCGTGCGCGTGCGCGTGGGTGTGCGGCACTATAGCTCGTGTGTGTGCGTGTGCGTGTGTGGTACTATGGTGCGTCAAAACAAGTCTGTCCTTGCCTGAGGTTAATGACTCCTGCTTCGAGGTCAAGTTTGTGTGTGGCACTACGGCCCGTCAAAACAAACCTGTCCTCGTCAGAGGTTAATGACCCTGTCTCAAGGTTAAGTTTGTTTTGATGCGCCATAGTGCCACTATAACTACTGACATATATCGCCACGCAATAATACTGCGATATTCCCGTAATATTGCACTGAGATATATCGTTACGCTATATTGCAGCGATATTTCCGTAATGTTGCGATGAGGTATATCACAATGCAATATTGAAGTGATATTCCCGTAATATTGCACTGGGTTGTATCGAAATGCAATATTGCAGCGATATTCCAGTGATACTGCATTATGCTATATCACATTCAATGTAGAGTCGATTTCAATTTTGGAGATCATATCGGATATGCTGTACGAATATTTTTTTTATTCTTATCATGTTGCTAATATTACTATTAACTATATACATTTATGAATTTTGCGTTTTCATACTTATTTGCTCTTGAACCCTTAAAGCCGTAATTTAAAAAATTTTAGAAGCTCATTATTCCTATTAAATGGTGATCTATGGCCCCCATATTTGATCCAAACTATTATAATTAATTAGTAACAACATAAAAAAATTAATTATTTAGCTGTGCTTACTGCTTTATAGTAGAATATAACGAAAGAAAATTATATTTCAGGTTCTACTATATTTTTTTAACATTACTAAGTTAGTTTCGAGTTTTATACTTATTACCGCACTTCTTATATATGCTTATAAGGAAGAAATGTTAAAATTTTAAGAGCTTGCTCATTCTTATGGCTTTTAGTGTTTGATAGATATAGATATATTAGCAATGTTATTCTTATGCCCTATGCAGATTGGTTGGTTCTTGCGTGAATCAAGGAATCGAGGAACAATGGCACATAGCGGCACAGAGCCACCTCGCTTGTGTGCCCACTGTCCAGTGTCGTGGACCGTTGCCAGTCGTGTGTAGCTGTTCCTTGTTTCCTTGATTCTTGTAAGAACCCATATATATAGGCGTCTGTATTCGTTAATAGTTGGTAATACGGAACGCATCCATAAATGGACTAGAATTGTCCGCGTTCCGTAACTTAATTCCGTTCTGCCTCAAGTAATGGAGATATCGCAATTTGCATTAATGGAAATAATTTTTTGTTTGTAGGATTTTCAAAAAATTCGAAGTCAGTCTTATAGATTTGTAAGTAGCTTAACCTTTTTACATTAAATATGTTTTAAATAATGTGAAATTGATTGGATGTCAATGGATACAAATTTTTATTTTTATAGATACCTATCTGCGGATGTATGTGAGTACGTGCAGATCGATTTTGTAGCAGCAATTGCGATAACTTGTACTTCTTATATATTTTGTTAGTATTTTCATTACATGTGTGCAGGAAAATTTTGCAGTTTCATATGCACATATGCAATTTTATCATTAAAATTTATTTTCATAGCTGTGACTGTGTGTGAAAACACGTTCAGACAATTCTAACGTAATACGTATTAGGTTAGAAAACCCACGTGCATACTCTGCATTAACTACACATAGGTAATATTTGAAGTTTGTGCATTTCGAAATTATTTACATCTATGTGTACACCCTTTTAGCATTGATGCTTATAAATACGTTAATTATACATTAAAATGTCACTTATATATTTATTTAACATTTATTATTTGCTTATTTCTTGGTTCTTGAAAAATTATGAAAATTTGATACTGATCTTTATTATGCTGTACTTTAATCTTATTCAATTCATTTATACCTGTCTGTGGATCTTAATATGCTGTAGCATATATAATGTTACTAAATTCTACTGTACTCGATTTGATTTGCAAAATTTATGTTAATAATTTATAATAATAATAATCATCTTTATTTTTTACTTTAAGTTTATACATTTTTTACATTTCTTACTTCTATTTACCCGTAAATCGATAGTTCTTTTATTGTAATATCATTTCCTTTCACTTTTCACCTTTTCTTCTTTCTTCTTTCTTCTTTCTCCTTCTTCCTTCTTCCATCCTTATTCCTTTCATCCATCCTTACTCGTTCTCTTCTTTCCTTCTCTCCCACTCATTTCTCTCCCTGTTTCATACGTATTTCCTTCCTTCCACTTTAATCCATTTATTTGCTTTCATTATTTTAATCTCTATCCCCATCTCCTTCGCCTTTCTTTCCATACTCCTTGCTTTCTCGAGTAATTTAAACCTGTCAGCTCCTTCTTTGTCGTTTAAGTATTCATCAGGAGCCGTCCTTGGCTTAGTGGGTAAGACGTTTGCCTGCTAATACAAGGCGACTCAAATAGCCGTGGGTTTGATTCCCGTCTGGAATTCGAAAATTTTTTTGGGCTTTTTTCGGACGGAAAAAGAACCATGACTACGATATTTGTAAAAAGTCCCACTGGGCAAAATTAAATAAGAAAAAAGTCCCACTGGGCAATACCTGGTAATGGCCTAAGCTCACCAGTAAAAGGCCAATAAAAACTATTTAAAAAAATCAAAAAAGTATTCATCAATTATGTAGTATCCTTCCCTCATTATCTCCTCTTCTTTTTCCCACCTCTCATTCCCGTCTTCTTTCTTTTCAAATATTAATCACCCTTTAGCTTTCCTCTCCTGTAGAATTTCCAGTTTCCACTCCTTTTTCCCAATCTTCCCCTCCATCCACTCTCTCCACTTGACCTCCTTACTTCTTGCTTCCTTCGTTATTATAAGACCCCTTTCCTTCCTCTCCGTCACCCAGTCCTTCTTCGTTTCCATTTTCTTCTTTTCTTCTTTCTTTTCCCTGTTTACATCTACCTTCTCTTCCTTACCTTTTTCCTTATTCTTCCCTATTTCTGGTCTTTCCATTTTTTCCGATTTTTCCTCTTCCAGGTTTAACCTTATCCCTTACAACTCCAATTCCCGCTCCGCTATTTTATTTTTCATCTTTTCTATTTCCTCGATCTGTCCTTTAGTTCCTTCAGCTCCACTCTATCCTTTATTTCCGCGTCTCTCCGCTCTACTTCTCTTGCTTTCTCCTCCACTCTCATTTCCTCTATTTAGTTTCTCAATTTTCCGATCTCTCTTTCCCATACTTTTTTCCTCCCATCTTTCTTTTCTTTTACCACTTTCTTTCACTTTTCCTTTCTTTTTTCATTCTTTACCTTCTAACCTCAACCGCTGCCTTTGTTTCCCATTTACTACAGTACTTCCCTCTTTTTACCCCTTCCCTCCTTCCTTCTTGTCCCTAAAGTATATAGTTCTTCTAGGCCCCCGGTCCGATTTTTTTTCTTGCGCTCTGTCCGTTCCGTTCCTCCTTCTCTCCTCTCCTATCCACCCTGTGTCCCTTGCCTCGCCGCGTCTTCTTCGCCTTCGCCTCTCTGCCTTCTTTCTTGTTCTTCTTTTTTCCTTCTTCTTTTCCACTCTATCCCATACATTATTGCTCTATGTTTTTCTCCCTCCTTTCATATCTTTTTCCATCTTCTCTCTTTCTTTCCTGTGACCTCACATTCCTTAAACACATGATCCATTGTTTTTTTCCTCCTTTCCACATAGCCTACATTTCCTCTTATCCTCCTCTAGCCAATACTTGTTCCCGTTCCCATCCCCACCTAACCTGTATTTTGCAACTATTGTAAATTCTTTTCCTCTGTTCCTTCCTGTCCCGTTGAGATACTCCTTTTGTTCTATTATCGTCTCCTCCGTCATCCACTTTCCGAATTCTTTTGCATATTTCGAATTCTCTATTTCCGCCTTCGTTTTCTGCCATACTATGTCTCTATGTCTCTCTTCAATCTCTTCCCACCATCCTTCTTCCTCTTTCGTTTTTACGTTTGCTTCCTCTACTGCCCATCCTTTTTCTTCAAAAAAATTTTTTCTCTCCTTTTCCATCATTGATTTTTCTTCTCCTCTTAGTGTCATAGCTAAGCATTACCCTCTTATCGTTCCTCTTTCTTCCTTTTTTATCTTCTCTTCATATTTCATCGCTCTTGTACCTGCTTTTATTTTTATCTTGTCTCTTCTCGTTTCCCATCTTATTATGTGTCCTGGTATTCTGCTATTTATTTCTAACGTCCATCTCATATATCTTTCTTGTATTTTTTCCACCTCTCCCCTCTTCTTCCATCCCCACAATTCTGCTCCATATATCATTATACTTACTACCATGGCGTCAAATATTCTCATCCGTCTGTTCCAGTCTGTTGGGGTTCTTCTTCTCCCCATGCTCCAGACTTTTCCCATCACCATCTTCGCTCTATTTGTCACGTACTTTATGTGATTTTCATCTCCATTGTTTCCGCTCGTTTTGTATTCTAGGTATATGAAAGTTTTGACTTTCTCAATCTTTTCTTCCTTCCATTCAAATTTTTCTTTTTTTCTCCTACCCCCTCCCTTTCTGAATTCCATTATTTTTGTCTTCTCTACATTCAGTTGCAGCCCCTTTCCTTCCAGAAATTTTTCCATTTTCTTTATCATTTGTTTTAATCCCCTTTCGTTATTTGCCAGCAGTGCCACGTCTTCCGCATACGATAGTGTCCATATCTTCTTCTTTCCTATCACCAATCCCCCCTCTTGTATGTTTTTCATCTTCTCTTCCAGATCTGCCTTTGCCACGTTAAACAGTATCGGGCTCAGTGGACATCCTTGTTTTACTCCTTTCGTCACTTCAAACTCTTCCGTCTCGTCTTCTCCTATTCTTATCCTAAATCTCGTTTCTGTGTACAGATCCTCTATTCTTTCTCTCAGCTGCTTCTCTACCCCCATTC
>UELV01099229.1:0-11706 GCA_900490015.1 Megastigmus stigmatizans
GATTAGAATGGTGTGTTGTGTCGGATGGTATTAGAAAGAGAGAAAGAGAGTCTAAGAGGGCTTGAAGATATGAAGAGTGGGGCGAAGCTACTGCCATATTAATATTAAAATCACCTGTGATCACCACATGCTTGTACTGCGGCAAGGACGAGGCCAGCGTATCGAAGAACAGATCAGGGTAGGCGGCGCCAGGCCGTCTGTAAACCTCGGAGAAAAGCAGAGACGTGTTTTCATATGTGAGCCCCAGTACTAAAAATTCAGGAGTATTGTCACAGATTGGGTCAGACTGACCGAGAAGTTTGATGTTAAACACGTCTCTTATGTAGACGCCGACGCCGCCGCCCCCTTTGCTCATTCTGTCGAGCCGGAAGAAGGAAAAGCCCGACAGTTGCAAGATGGAGTCGCTATCAAGCTCTGATAGAAAAGTCTCAGTGATCGCAATTATATCGACTGGGAAAACGGACAAATGCGCTTCGATGAGCGAGAAGTGAGTTTTTAGTCTATTTACATTAATATGGGCTATTGAAAGTGAATTTGGCAGATTTGATGAGTGCGGCAAAAGGTGATATGTGGTGGAGAGATTTGAGCCTGTAGTGTGTGAAGAAAAGGCAGAAGAGAAAGGCCGACCCTGGAGCGTTCAAGCTGAGGCCGGGCGGGGCTCGAGCAGCTGTAGATCTGCCTCAGACATCACCGGGATAAGCGAGCCGCCAGCAGTCGCCCGCATGTAGACCGTCAAGTCTCTCACGACCGGCCTCGCGTAGTGAAGCCGTTTCTGCGCTGCCAAGGCCAGGGTAAAGAGGGCGTGCACCGGCTGCGGCCATAGAGCATGCAGAAATAAACTCGAAGGACCCCCACTACCGAGGATCGCGTCGCAGGAGAGATCGGGTAGTTTGCCTGCGCGCGAGACGACCAGGTCGCGATTTTGCGATGAGGATAGGCGGAAAACCACGGTTCTGCTATCCATCCGTGAAGTTGTGCGCTCAGAGGGAGTCGAGGTCCCCAGCATCAGACCCATCGACGCGCGGGCTCTGGAATTCGCAGGGAGCCACTCCCTGATTTCCGCGATAAGATTTGCAGTGAGCGGCAAGCCAATCTGGCCAAGAACGCGCTGGATAACTTCACGGATTTCGAACTTGACCGTGCGTGGTATGCCGGATAAAAGTAACTCGCAGGTGTTGAAGGTCCGAGGATCGCGCGTGCCAGCTGCAAGGAGAGTCGCGGCAGTGGCCTCAATTCTGCTTATGCGAGCGTCTAATCCCTCGATTTGCGAGTCGATACCGTCGACTCGGATATGGAGCGCTTCCGCCGGGGCTTGCGTGGCCACTTGGGCTTGATGGACCGTGTTCAGGTTAGTTTTAACTTGGAGCAGCTCATCTTTAATTGTGCCAATTTCGGTCCTGAATTCGGTTTGATAGCTCTTGGCCCAGTCCGCAAACCATTCTGGAGGGCCTTGACTCACCGCGCCTACCGGAGAACCGGCTGAGCCGGACGAAGAGGGTTCGTGCAGCGGAGAATCAAGCAAGCTTAGCAAGCTTTCGCTACAGCAGAGCTGCTTAGCTACCTGTTCCGTCGAAGGCGAGAACTGCGATACTAGTCGCTTGTGGGAACCGGTGTTGGCTGTAGGTGTCGTTTAGTAACAGCAGTAACAGCCGAGTGGGTGGGGCCAGGTGCTGGCGGTGTATCACTCATACACGATGGCTCAGCAGTAAGCGTGATCGGCTGTCCTGGCCTGGCAGTTTTGCAGCACCGTATTGTGTGCGGCATGGTGAACCACGCTGGATCACAGCAATCCGTGTGAAAAACGCTGCGACAGTCGATGCACTACACTGATGCAGCCGGCCTGCGAAGGATAGTGCTATCACAAATAAGACAGTGTCTCTTGTTCATGCCTGGCGGAGATAGAATGCCCTGGGCAAGGTGGCACTGTCAATACTGCCATCTGCTGGGAGATAATGGATGTGCGGGATCAAGGCCGATCGATAAGGCAGCGATTCTCGGAATTCGTGCGAATAGTTGGAGATTTCTCGGAAGAGGGCGAAGGAGTTGATATAACCACAACCAGTCAGAGGGCGCATGCACTTACCACGAATTAGTAGTGAAGTGGGCAGCAGGTGGGAAGATTGGCATCGCCAACCTTGTGGCGAGATGATTAATTGCCAGATAGGGGCAGGACTGTCAATTAACAGCGCAAAATGCCGTGATGCTGACAAAATGCCGTAACCTCAAAAATTTTGAGGGGCAAGTAGAAGACAGTAAAAAGTGCACTTGCCAAGGCGAAAAATGCCCACCTCCAATGCCCTGTGAAGCCGAGCGTCCGGTGAACAGGATGGTAATGCCTGCTTCGCGCCTGATGAGGTATCGCAGCCACTCAGTCCGAAGCAAGCCGCACAGAAAATCAGTCGACCGCCTCCGCCGAAGAGAGAGAAAGATAGAGAGAGGGGCAGGTATGAGTTTAGCGTGGTGTATGGGGTGGAGGACTGGGGTTCGTCCGAGCGTAGTGTGGCTGGTGGCCCGTCGATGCTGTGGGCGAATAGGTAAAACACTTGTACCGTGCGAGCGAGAGAGAGGTTTTCTTTCGTAAGAATGTTTCTATATTTAGAGGTGCAAAATAAAAGAGCGATTTTTACAGATACATAATTATGTTTTTTATTTTCATGTTATATTTTATACATTACAATACAATTCGTTTAAATTTTTAACAATCATGGGTAGAGAAACAGCTAGTATTTCGGATAAAACAATTTTTAAGAAATAATTTTTGTAGTTGCATTAGTCTAGAGTGATTTTACGTGCGGCTCCTGCCTTGCGGCTTATCCACACGGCCCCCATGGGCGTGGGATAGGGATACGCCCAATCAGCGCGTTGCAGCGGTGTATAAACGCACTGCACAACTACAGATTTCAAGTGGAGCGGTACACTCTACCTTACCCTCTGTCTAGGGGTCGGGACCGTTCCTATCCCAATCGACTCAGCAGGTCGGTACCCGAGTTGAGACTGCAACTCACACAGCACGATCAGCGCCGAGTCTGGGGCTCTCACCTCCTATTCCCGACCCCGCCGCTAACCCTTGCGATGTGGGCTGGTAACCACTGCCACTACGAGTCCAACACCAAACGATCGGGACAGGACGGGTCCTGTGGGCCCCCGATCCCCGTAGTACCTTTTATACTCCAGGTGGGAGTTCCGAGCTGCACAATAGCTCTACCGAAGCTGGGGGTCGTACCACCCCCTCGGCTCGGTGAACCGATTGGCTGGGGCCGTGGGTTTGCCAAACCCAGGGGACGGGCATGCCCGGACCCCCCTTGCGGTTTCACATTCACTCAGCATTCATTCGTTTCTTTCATCCGCCATTCGCTGAATCACACTAGGTCTCATTCTATATGCACGTTCGATGAACGTGCACATACTTTCATACGATTCTTTCGAACTCAGCACGCGGCTCACATCCATAACACCATTCTCTCTTTCCATCACGCCCATCGCATCCAAGCATCGAAAACTCATACATCTCACACTTACACAACACATGCATCCAGTCTTCCGCACCTGCTTCACACACACACACAACGGGGAAGCGGAAAGTCGGCGGCTGTGCAGCCATGCATTCAGAGTCCCGTGTCCTGTTAAGATATAACAGACACGGAGGATCGGCTCAAATACTCTAGTCTCATTCGCAAACATTACATTCTTCACAAATTCATACGTGACTCGGCCGCTCGCACTCGCATCCCAACGCCTCTGCCAGTCATCATGCACTCTACTCTCTATCAAACTACATGCACCCTGTACGCCAAGCTGGCGTACTTCCTCCCCATTCACTATGTCAACAGTATTCATTTCTCGTCCAGCTTTAACCTTCCACACATTCGCTCTTCTCAGGCACTCTAGGTTCCACGGGAGCCACCCAAGTAACACCTGCATGGCACCCTTAGAAACCGTTCTACATACTCTCAGACAGGCATACATCACGATACGCTGACATCTATTCAATTAATCCCTCGCATACCTATTCCTCATATATTTATACCATACACTCGATGCATACAGCGCACTGGCCGCAAGCAACCCTTTCATCCACGTGGTGGCGACCTTCACACTCACTCCGTTCTCCTTTCGCAACACCCGTCTCATGCACCCTTCCACGCTTGCTACTTTCGGACTCAGTCCTCTTACATGCTCCCGGAAATTAATTCTCTCAGCCACATCCACTCCAAGATACCAAGATCACACTCCTGACGTACCGAATCCTTACATCCTGGTTCCTCATATTCACTCTTGCATTCCTTCCATTCAAGTTAAGGGTGCCTTTCAATAACATACACATGGTTTTCCTTGCATTCACATCTACTCCCACATTTTCTCCCCACTCGCATGCTATCCTCAGACAATCTTTCGCCTTTCGTTCCAATTCATTCCTGCTGTCACCCTCAACTACAATTACTAGGTCATCGGCATACGCTACTGCTCTTTCATTCAACTCACTCAGCAGATCATTCATACAGAGGTTCCACACATAGGGTCCGGGAACGGATCCCTGCGGGCAACCTCTTTGCACATCCATCCATATTATTTCCCGTTCATTCCTCACACACGCTTTCCTTTCATTAAAGTAACTCAGACATAATCTCAAATCATTACCCGCACATCCAGCATCGCTCAGTCGCTTCACAATCACTCGCCATAGCAGGTAGTTGAACGCCCCCTTGTAATCGACAAAGGCACCGATGACATATTTCTTTCACGCTGCATTCACACAATCTTTCAGCTTGAACCACGCATCCTCAGTCGATCTCCCACTCACAAATCCATACTGTCTATCATTCCATTTTCCATTCATGCATTTCATCATTCGCTCCATCATCAGACGCTCCAGGACCTTAGCCAACCCATTCAGCAAGCTGATGGGTCGGTAGGATCCAGGCTCCTTCCTGTCTTTGTCGATTCCCTTCAGGAGCACAACCACCTTTGCTATTTTCCAATCATTCGGGTAATGGCCCTCAGCCAAGCACGCATCAAACATTACTTTCATAAACAAGGGGATAGCGTTCCACGCATGCTGGATCATCCGACTGACGATACCATCCACGCCCGGTGCCCTCCCTTGTCGGAGTCTCCGAACAGCATAACTCACCTCTTCCCATTCACACTCAGCTGTTTCATTATCATTCACTTCATATTCACTCCCATCATTCACGTCGAGGTCCCTAGGGAAAAACTCATTCATCAACACATTCGCACTCTCTTTCCATGTTTTCGTACATCCACTCTGGGTCTTCAGTCCGGCAAGCGCAGCACGTTTCCTCCCCCTACATATCTTATACACCCCACCTCACGGGTCTTTGCCCTCTCTCCTAACATAAGCACCCCAATCATTCTCTTTTGCCTCTTTCATTTTCTTCTTGTACACTCTCAGGCATTCCCTCCATTCATTCCACTTCTCCCTAACATCTTCATCATCCCGGGACATAGCTCTTTGGTACAACTTACGGCTCCTGCGCACCAGTTTTCTAAAATCATTCAGCTCTACCGTTCACCATTTAACATTCGTTCTTCGAAACATTTTCACTCTTTTCATGCATCGATCATTCGCTCGTGTGATCCATTCCGTCACCAGTCGCACCCTTTCACTAGAACTCTTGTCTAGGAAATCCACGTACCCAACTCCATTCGCACAGTCCTCTAATTCACTCTCGTACATACACCAATTCACCCCACGCATGCTCCATTTATTTTCTGGCGCACAGGAGTTGTCCCCCTTAGTCACACCGTACCACAACCTGATTAAGATCAGGTTGTGATCACTCGCACACCATTCATTCTGTATTTCCCAGTCATACTGTATGTCGCTCCTCGAGCCCCTGGACAGAGTGACATCAATGTCACTCTGACCCATAGCACCACTAAAAGTATAGTGAATTTTTATAGTTGCAATCGTCATCTGGAAATTTTTCTTTAATTTAATATTCCAAGTTGGAGTGATGTTGCGAATAGTAATATTTAAATTTTTTAAGCTCGCTGACAATACGCATAGCCTCCTGTCGTTCTTCTTTGTCGAGTTTGTCTTTTAGATATTCGAGAATGATATCGATGGTATGATTAACCAAACCTGCTATTTCTTTGAGAGACTCGAGCACAGAGTCTACCAAGCTGCTTAAATTACGAAATCCTTCAAATGTAGTTTGGTGCATAATGAGGCTTTGAAGATAAGTCTGCGTTTTTATTTTTTTGCAAGCACATTCATTTGATTCTTCTCTTTATTCATTCGAGTCTTCGACGTTTGGTCTCCCGGTAAGGGAGATTGTTCTAGTACCATATGATTTAGTGAAGTTTAAATCGTAATTAGGTACATCTATTTTTTCGACTGGTCCAAAATTTTGATAGAAGGTGTACGGATCTTGATAGTAGTCTGTTATTCCGTCAAAGCTATCCTTGAGTATTTTCCAACTGTCTGAATCAAGAGTGACGTTTTTGTAGAACATTGTTGAGCTGAGAAATTTAACAACCTGGTGATAGTAGCCATCACTGTATTCAAGTCCAATGCAAATTCTTTTTGAATTTGTTTTGTTGAGAGAGTGCGTGGTACGCAATAAGAGATTGGGTAATTCTGCTCTTACTCAGTCTGTCTGATTATTAGCCATGATTGAAAATTTACTATAAAAACCACTGTATTTTCAAACGATATTACGGCTGCTACGATGTGTAGCGTTCGCGCAACTGATTATGACTGAGCCTAAGCAAAGAGTTCTTATAGTATACTAGCGTTGAGAGAAGGGAGGGGGAAACCAAAGAATATTTTGTAAAAAATATATCGATTCGAGATGTAGCGTCTAAACGAGAAAACAAAAATTGCATAATCCAACGAAATCGTGAATAATTTACAAAAAATATCGATTCGAGATGAGCAGTGCAGAGGGTACTGAAATGTCGAATCGAGAAAAATTGTTCAATTAGAGAATATTTGAATTTGCAAAACTAAGAAATTCGAGTCGAAATATATATTATAGTTTTTTAATAACAATAAAGAAGGAAATGTTTATTGTTACTACAAATTTGCATAATTAATATACAGTTTTTGGAGGTGTATTGAAATAATATGAGTCGAAATATATTGTTTTAAAAATGAAGGATATGCTTATTGTTACTTCAAATAGCATTACAAATTACATCTTAATCTAGAAATACACGTTTGATGGCAAAATCCCGCTCCAAGAGAACGCTCTTTACCGAACCCGTTGGATCGTTTACATTTTTTATTCTTAATTTTATGAAATATTTTCTTACAAAAATTTATGGCCATCGCATCGTTTTTTCTCGTATCGTCTGTGAAAAGACGTTCAAATTGACGCAACGTCGTACCCCGACACATGTAATGTAGAAACATGATGGTATATTGGCTGCAACACATTGAATCGAAACTCTGTAGTTGTCGCGAGATCTAGGAGAAACTTTTGCAATTTTTCCGGAGGCGGTCGAGATGATGTTTCGATACCGATTGTACTCCGTAGCTATCAAAATAGGTTCCGTGTCTATGACGGTCAATGTAGATGGCCACCCAATGCGTTTCTGGTTTCGTATGATCATACGTGTTACATACCACACCGGCTGGTGTCTACAATAGATTCGGGATACGATCAGCCGCGTAAACTCCGCTCGTGTTTACCCTCAGCCCCTTCAGAGCTCTCATTATTTCGTGAGTGTTCATGATGGCGATCCGTAGTCGCGTTCTCTATTATGGCGCTATCTGACTCGTCGTCGTCGTCGTCATCATCGTCGTCGACCTTGACCACGTAGTCGGGGTCGTCCTTGTCGTCGTCGGTGATGAAATCTACTTCGTGTCTACTTTCCAGAGAATGTTCAAATCTTACTTGCGCCCTTCTTCGCTCGTGTATAAGTTTTGCAAGTGCGTTGTAAAATATACTGCGGTTATCATCCGGTAGACTCCTTTGATCTTCTTCGAATAGAAGTGAATAAAATCACGATCGTAATAGAGGTGCGCGATAAAGAGCGCAGTGCTCCTTTTTATTGTTTTTTTCTTCACAGCCGTGGTGAAAATATATAGACTCGATATCAAATTTTAATTCCAACTCGAGGAAGCTGAGAGAAGTATGTGTATACTCGTCGACGTTTATAACGCTGCGTCCCATTATAGATGAGATATATCGTGCTTCTTCCATTCCTCGTACGAAAATTCTGTTGGCCTTTCTCGCGATATTGTACAGATAAAAGCGCTATTTTCTTAAACTGATGTCACCGTCGAACCAGTGAATCCCAATCATACGTCTTGAGAGGTAGTCGTTGTTAACTTTTATGTTTTCTTTTAATGTAGCGAAATCGCACGGTGGGCTGATTGTCCAATGAGCTACTCTACGGCCTTCAAGAGATGCAACTGCCACTTCTTTAGGTAGAAATTGGTTATTCGTGTCTCTGAGGCTCTGAATCTCTATTGCGTAACCCATGATGATGGTGCTACTGCTGCTACTACTGGTTACTGGTCGAAAGTGAGAGTGATACTAATGCACCATCGACTACGTCTCGTCGACTTGTACTCTTACCTCCACCCAGGGCCTATGCGTTAAAATCCGTTACAATCTGTCTAGTCGAATCGATTTTCAGGATGTTATCGTATTCTGCATAGACTATGCAATTTATCGTCGATTCGAGAAAATTTTCAAAACCTACCTCTATTCGCCCACTTCCCGAGCGTACGAGATTCTATTGCGTAGCGCAGTGTGCAGATAAAAAATACTCTCTTGAATAGTTGTATCGGCTGATACCAATACGCTCGTTAAGAAAATGTATACCTGTACCTGAGAATAGAGTATGAAACGCACCTACATAAAGCTCGGAATTACCTGTAAAACGCGGTTGCAATGATCTATTGAGTATCTGCACACCATCGACGTAAAGCAATAGGTGATTAATTGAGAAATGTTGAAAGTTAAATGGATTCAGACCTCTATTGCCGTTAAAGGCTTTATTGTCAACGAAACCTATAATTATTCTTTTCGGAAGTTGTCCGAAAATAGCATTATTGATGGTGTCACCGAGAACTCCTGCATGCAGAGTGAAATATTTCACCTTTACACGAGTGATTGGATATTTCGCCGTATTTTTTGCTAGTGCATTGGAGTGGGCTAGTAAGACTCCTGGATTAATTTTAACTCGGCGTACCATGAGCATCGCTTCCTTTATATGTACTTTAAATCTACCATTATCCGATGCATCCATTAAGCAAAACGCGTCTTTGCTTCTGATCAGTCTAACTCTCATTTCTACACCGTTGATTAGCATTTTATCTTCATTAAACACATCGCAGTGCAAATGCCCAATCATGTAGAATATTTTTCCACCTTCCTAACAGTAGCGGCGTTTTACCGCGCCTAGAATGACTGGTTACGGTGCTATAGCATTTGGTGGTGCATCGAAGGCATCATCTGTATCGTTGTACCATAAGCTCGCGGCCAAATGCGAGTCTTTAGTCGCGAGTGAGTAATTGAGAAAGGACTCGATATGTGCTCTGTAGGTGTACGCGTTATTCGGTAGAGAGACGAGTTTTTGATTGTAGATAGGTGCAACTTTAGTATTTTCAACGTCTGTATCAACGGGAGTGATTTTCACCTGGATGTACAACATAGTGTGCGCGAGATCTATGTAATGTTCACTCGCGCTCGGTACTACAAACTCCAAGGACGCGTGGCCTTCCTCGCTGAGAGACGACACAGGTTTGTAATTTAAATAAGCGCTGCTCTCTATCGATATCTGCATTGCCGGGAGCGTGAAATGTCCAGCTCGGTAGACATGCACTCGTTTTTTTTACCGCGCGAGAGATGAGTTATAAAACAGCTGGTCGTGTTATCGCTGTTGTAGGCCATGCTACTATTGCTAGGCAGCAGAAGGTAAAAATCATCGGTGTAATCCATGTTTCAAATAGTCTGCAGATAAGATGCTTTTATCCAGGGATTGAATTTTTCTGGATAGCCCAACCACTTTACAAGCACTCGTTTGTTCGGCGCGGCCCTTTGTCTGAAGTTTGAATCCTTCTTCGGCTGTCATGAGTTTTTTACCCACTAGAGTCAATTCTTGTGTATAGAAAAAGCCGTCAATTTCCTCGCCGTTCAAATCTGCCAAGATGTAGGTGAACAAGTTTTGCCGTCTCGAAACGCGTTTAATCTTAAACACTTCTTCGCTGAAACTTTTTTCGTAACCTTTCTCAAAGGAGTGTTTAGTTCGACTGATGTGAACATAATCATCGACGTTGTATTTATTTGTCGCGTCTAGGATAGGCGCCATTTTTTTTGCCACTCTGCTGCGCGAGAGCTCGTTTTTACAAATTCTCACGCGTTGTGATTGCATTGTACGGATTAACGTCCGCAGGTTTCATTCTAATACCACAGTGAAAGGCGTGATTGTAGGCGTGTATAATTTTATCAACAACGTCTATGTAGCGTCTATGTAGCATTTAGTGTTCATGTGGGTGAAATATCGCCACATACGTTCGCGTATCGTTCTATTCAGTCTTTCTACTATAGCGGCTTTGATATCTGGATTTCACGCAACTCGGAATCGAATATCGTGCTTCTTTAGCACAGTTTGAAAGGCCGAACCCGTAAACTCTTTGCCTTTGTCCGATTGTAAACAGACAGGTACTCGGCCATTCGACCGCTTGGCACCTTTTCGAGCGCCGCTGCTACGTTATGAGCGGTCTTGACTCGAAGCGGCTCGACCCAAGAAAATTTGCTAAGAACATCCACGAAAACTAGTAGGTAGCGATATCCCTGGTTGTAATCTTTTATGCTCGTCAGTTGCATTAAATCACACTCCCAGACATCGTCAATGTTTGTCACGTTGTAAAGCAGTCTTCGAAATTTTCGCTGTACAGGCCTATGGAGCCACTCGTAAATCCATTTTTTCTCCTCCTCTCTGGACAAGGTTTAACCATTTTTATTCACGCGTATGAGATTTCGTGCACCCGCATACCCGGCTTCGTGCGAGAGATCGTAGTATTGTTTGTCGTAACTCATAATGTCTTTAAATTAAATTTTCATTCGAATCCACCTCAGTACTACACCCGCCGCTACCATAGAGCTCCGCGTTATCTTTGGGGAAATAGCCGCGACCGGCTCTCCATACAATTCTCCGTTCTTCAAACGTCGTTTAGCTGTATTTAAGGGATTTTCAGTATTTGCGCAATCATTAAAACATTGACATTACCAATCAAATTATTAGGTGTAGCCGATGTTTTGATGAATTTCGCAAATTCTATTCGTCCTACGGGTACCACATCATTGTCGTAGTTTTTATGATTTACAGCATCATTGACCAATTCAATGATACTTGACCGTTCGATCTTCCGGCCGTCGATCGAGATCGTTCCAGCGTTGTCCCACTTTAATCTCTCGGGCGCTACTCTTTTCCAATGTCGTAGTAAAAGTCTAGCTTTTCGAGCGTAAGTTTTGGGCACGCTGTCCAAAATATCCTCGTCCGTGAGCGGTGATAAAATTGCGCCAATCTCATCCAACTCGCGTTCAGCGTCTCGGTCGTTGCTGTGTTCATTTTCTTTAAAAGACAAATATCTATGCAAAACTTGTAAATAATTTAGACATTTTTCACGCTCGTTTCGTGATTTTTTCGAATATAAAATATCGTGCAATTCTTCATCCAATCTCCACAATTCATCGCCAGATGTCTGTATCGAATTTTCACTCG
>UELV01099268.1:0-12888 GCA_900490015.1 Megastigmus stigmatizans
GAAAATAACTGCGCCAGAAATGCAAGGCAAGGGATTTAGGCAGGGAGAGAGCGAGGCTGAGTGGGAGGACTGCTCTCCTTCAATGATGGAAAACTGCGGCCGGACTCGGTGGAGCGGGGGGACAGGCCATCCCTATACCGACCCATTGAGCCGGGCTGCATTTTTTTTCGGCCAGCAGTGCGGGTTCCGCCGGCCAAGGAGCCGAGCAGTTTTGAATAAGATTTACGTGACGAGTATTGTACATTGAATTGCACCATTAACGGACGAATTGTATTTTAAGAATTCAACGATAAATTGAATAAATATCCGAGAACTAAACTAGAAAAAGAGCATTTCATTTAACAAACATAATCGAACAAATCTATCCTAAGGAAGGAGGGCCTTATATTATACCAAACACAAAGAGAAGGAAGTAATAATAATACTAAATCAAGCCGATCGTAATATACAGGAAAATTAACCTTGATAAATACCAAAATACCCGAAGAAAGGAAGACCATATATATATATATGGGGCATTCTCTGTCAACCCGGCCACCCCCCGCCCAAACTCAATTCTTGAGATAAATGATTGATTTTGGGCTTAAAATTATCGGTTGGACATCTACTTTTTAATGCCGTGTGGCGATTTTGGACCACTCAACTCCCTAATTCCTTAGAAACCACCCCTACCAACTCAAGCAAGCTAACCATAAGCAGGCTAACACTGAACACAAGCTAGTTAAACCTCCAAACTACAAGCAGACTAACCCACCTGACCCTGGGTAGAGATAGTTTATTCACTCACTTTTCTTGGAATAATTAAATCCCACCTCGCAAGCAAGCCAAACCACCCACCCCCTATGTAACCCACCCCTAAGCCCTAAAAACCACCCCTACCAAACCGTAACAGGCTAACCACCTCACCCTGCGTAAAGCAAGTTAAGCCGCTCATTTTTCATCAAATAATTAAATCTTACATCACAAGCCAGCCAAACCACCGACCCCCTAATCAATCCACCCCTAACACCTAAAAACCACCCCTGCCAAACTACAAGCAGGCTAACCCACCTGACCCTGGGTAGAGCTATTTTATTCACTTATTTTTATTCAAATAATTTTATCTCACACCGCAAGCGATCCAAATCACCTTACCGAGCACCCATCTCCTTATTGATATAATTATAACCCCTAAAAACTACCCCTAGCAAACCACGATCAGGCTAATAAACACAAATAATCTAGTTCTCGAATTATTAAGAAAGATAAAATATTGATGATTTTACAGTGCTTTGAAAATGAGCAAAACTCGAAAAAAATACTTTAAACGTTTGAGATTGCAGGGAAGAGCAGAATATACTTAACCTAGTGGTATAACCTTTCATTTCGAAGCTCTTGAAAGACTGAACAAATCCTTTTTCAATTCGTTCAAAAAGATTGAAAAAAACAGCTAAAAATAGATCTTTTTCTGACCTTTGAATATATCTCCGCTTCTAGGGCATATAGAGGGCTGAAATTTTGTAAAGGTTATTTTTTTATAATACCCAATGAGTCCTCAAAATTTCAGCCCGATCCCCCGACCCCGTGCGCACAGTTTTTTGAAAAAGTATTTTTTTGACCCATATATATAATTCAAAAAATAGTAATTTTGTTTGTTTTTTTTTTTTAATTTATCAGACGCGAGGTAAATGGGGTAGATTCGGTAGCGAATTTAAATTCGGAGACGCTGGCAGTTTACGCAGCGAGTATTAGGAACGTACGGCGGGCCCAAGAGCTACGCTGATTCTACAATTTAGTCGAGTATAGCGAGTCGGTGTTATATACAGAGCCCGACATCCTCGATTTGTTAAATAGAGCTCAGGAGAGCTTTAACGGGCCGGCGGAAATTTAATTTAACGAAAAAAGAAGTATTTTAATGTCATGCGTCATTTTAAACGTGTTCATTCCTTATTTGTATTACATTTGAAACGATCGTTCTTAGCAATAACTAACAAAATATAATTTTATGAATGATTTTAATTGTATTTGCCCCTATAGTTTTTTTTTCTCTTCGAAAATAGACATGTTAACCACGAGACTATCGTCATCATCGCTAGCATCATCATCATCAGAGGAATTGTCTTTCTCGTACGACAATTATGACGGGGACGATGAGGGGGACATCGATGGTGAGGATGTAAACAGGTATGAAATGAGCTCTACCAGCAGTGCCGAAACCCAAGATAGCCCAAGTGTTGTGCAGGTAGGGAGTGGTGGAGGCATCGTCGGTAATAATAACAGTGACGAGACGGTGAATGATTTTATGGTTCGTCCGCCCGGCGACGGATTTATTATTTTAAGTGAACGTGAACATTATGTTCAGAGATTTCGTATAAATGCGCGTCGTTTAGCTTTGCGTATAATACAACCAACACCCCGGTCGTTCAATCCAGTTTTATGGTTAGAGTTGGCCATACGTGACATTCACGGGTTTTTAATTTCGCTAGGTTCGTCTAGCGCGTTTATAGGTGTTACGGTAAATAGCGATAATTTTGCTCACGGACCAGCGGGGTTATCCTTAAGACTAATTGGGAATTTTTTATACGCCGATTTATGGGGGTTAATAAACAATTTGACGCAAAGCAACGAGCAATTCACGATCGACGACTCTTTTATTTTAGAGTCAACGTGCGTTCAGGTTCCGGTTGGGAATGGAAATAGGCGAAAAGTATTGGATGTGAATAGCTTTGCGCAAAGATCGGTAGTTAGCATAAGATGTTCGGATAATTTATGTTTACCTAAAATAACGATAGCATCGAGACTAAAAATCTTTGGAACGAAATTCGTGACTCTAGACGCAGCTTACAAAAACAGCGCGCGGTAGATGTAATTAGCGCAGCTCGTGTAAATATAACCGTAGACGGATGCGAGTTCAATGAAATTAACCGATTTCAACAATTTTACCATAATTTTGAGATATGCGTCGTAGTATTCGACAAAACCACCTTTGGAAGCGGCGTACCTACATTTTTCGATGGACGCGCGCATCCGAACACTGTACCGTTTCTAGGCGTAATAAATATTTTATATGATACCGTTGAATGTCATTACGATACATTGTTGAATTTGTCGGGTGCAGCGAAAACCAAGTTTTATTACGTCCACCATCACGCGTGTCGCGCTGTGTGTGCAAACTGTTTTATGACACTAGCTTGCGAAAATGAAAATACCGAGACAATAGAATCTCGCGATTGTTTCAGAAGTTTTTTCGGTAAAATTTGTTTTGCAAACCACAAAAATGTTAAAATGTCCAAAAGAAAAAAAAAGATCAATTTGCGAACTTATAAGAATGTGTCGAAACTGCCAGAAACGCATTCATATTGATAGTGGAAAGCATGTATGCGGGTCTCGCTATTGCAAGATGTGTCGCGAACATCACTCTATAAATGCGTTATGTTATATGACCCCGTTAAATGACGATAACGCGACCAAGAAGGAGAAGAAATTAAAAAAAAATCTGTATGTTTTTTACGACTTGGAAACAAGACAAGAGGAAAAGTACAAGAACAGTCCTACTACGCGGTTACATATTCCGCATTTGTGCGTTACGCAGCAAGTATGCGATGATTGTTTGGAAAACGATGATATGACACAAATGTGTCACACGTGCGGCGCCCGCGAACTTATATTTCGAAATGACCTTGTGAAAGAACTTGTAAATTTGTATGTAGGCGAAGAATCAATTTTCGACCAAATCATATGTATCGTGCACAATGACGGTGGGTTCGACGGTCAATTTATATTGAGAGAATTAGTAGAGTCTCGTAAACAGGTTTTACCTTACGTAATACTCAACGGTCGCAACGTGATTTTATTATCACTTGGACGCACTCAATTTATCGATAGTTTAAACTATTTTCACATGAAGTTGAGTGGATTACCAAAATCATTCGATTTGCCTGCGAGCGTCAAAAAAGTATATTTTCCTCATCTATTCAATACGGTGGAAAATGAGAATTATGTTGGTCCTTTGCCTGAACCTCAATACTATGCGGCCGATAGTATGTCACCCAAGGAAAGATAGCACTTTTTCGTTTGGTACAATGGCGTCAAGAGCGCGGGTGATTACGTTTTTGATTTAAAAACCGAAATTGTAGAGTACTGTCGAATGGACATGGAAATTTTACGTCGCGCGTGTTTGGCATTCAAAAAAATATTCACAAAAGTCGGTAAAATTTGCCCGTTTAGTAGCACGACTACTATAGCAAGCGCGTGCTCTATATTGTATAGAAAAAACTTTTTACGCCCTAAAACCATAGGCATTTCACCCCCGAGTGGTTATCGACGCGGGGACAAACATTTGCAAAAGTTACTCGAATGGTCGCTTCAGTGCGAGCGAGAAATAGGTCGAGAAATCATAAACGCCGGTAGATCGCGCGAGTTTAGGCTACCTGAAAGTTTTTTAGTTGACGGATTTTTACCACCGATTCTCACTGCGCCGCAGGTGGAGAAAGGGATAGTATTCGAATATGAGGGTTATTATACACACGGTTATCCCAAATGTTTCGACAAAAACCGCGACAAAGTTCTATCTTACGGGCGAACTTTCGACGAAGTTTACAAGAATACTCTCGCCAAATTACGCAAGATACGTGAGCACGGATACGAGGTTCGATACATATGGGAGTGCGAGTTCGACAATGCAAAGCGTAATAATCCCGAGATTGCGCTGTACGTGCGCGATCATCCGTTGATGAGTAAAATAACGCTGAATCCGCGGGATGCGTTCTTTGGTGGGCGGACTGAGAATATCGTTCCGTATTATAAAGATCGCGACGATGAGCAGATCAAGTACTCGAACATATGCTCTTTGTATCCTTACATTTGCAAACGTCGTGCATATCCTGTCGGACATCCGGTTCTTTATGTGGGCGATGAATGTAGGAGTCTTACAGGTGGCGATAATGATAATTTAGTGCACGTCGAGGGTCTCGTAAAATGTAAAGTTGTACCTCCTTGAAATTTGTATTTACCTCTGTTACCGGTAAAAATGCACGGACGCCTTCTTTTTGCTCTTTGTTGATGTTCGCTCATGATGTTACCCATCGCGAGTTTACCGGTACATGGGTGGTTAATAAGTTACGCAAACCTATAGAGCTCGGTTATAGAATAACGGAGATATATATTATTTGACAGTATAAAGCCACGCAGTTTGATGGTAATAACGGTGGTCTTTTTGCGGACTATATAAACACTTTTTTTTAAATAAAGCAAGAAGCGAGTGGCTGGCCTGATTTGTGCGTAGACGAGGCCACGAAAGATCGGTATTTACGCGAGTATCAACGAGCCGAAGGTATCTCGCTGGACCGTGAAAAAATCGAGAAAAACGCTGGATTGCGAGCAGTAGCTAAACTCTGCTTAAATTCATTTTGGGGCAAGTTTGGACAGCGTAGTAATTTAAAGCAAACAGAAATTGTAAAATCTCGCGAAGGTCTTTTAAAACTTTTACTTTGTCCAGACAAAGAGATCATCGGTATTGTATCTGTAAACGACGATATATTGTATGTTAATTGGCAATTGCGCGAGGAGGCTGTAGTACCAGCCACGAATACCAACGTTTTTATAGCTGCGCATGCGGCCGCTCAAGCTTAACTGGAGCTGTACAAATACATGGAAAATCTCGGAGATCGAATTTTGTACTGCGACACCGATTCAGTCATCTTTGTGAAGAAAATACGCAATGGTCCTGCCGAGTACGAGCCACCTCCGGGCAATCTTTTAGGAGAAATGACTGATGAACTAAGCTGCTACGAGCCTGGTATTTTTATAAGTACGATGATATGCGCGGTACCAAAGTTTTACGCTTTTCGTGCAATCACACTTAGTAGTGAAAATATAGAATGTTGTAAAGTAAAAGGTGTTACGTTGAATTTTAAAAACTCGCTAAAAATAAATCAAAATGCTTGTCGAAGATGCTTTTAAAAAAAGAAAAGATGAGTAAAATTGTAAAATTAAATTAAATTTTAATACTATACGGCGCACAGCTACAAATGAAATTGTAACTCGTGAACAATTTAAAACTTGTTGCGTTGTATTAAAGAGGAGACGATATATATCGCAAAATCTCTCTCTACCGTTCGGTTATACAAAAAATACTTGTAATATATAAGTGTAAATAAATCACATACTTAAAAATTGCATCATTTTCCCTTTTTTTCTCCTTTTTTCCCTTATTTCCAGCTCTGGTAATCATTGCGGTGGCTTACCCACGACGCGCGTACACGCTTTAACCAGCTGATTTGCGCGTGTGCCGGCGGGAAGATTAGTTTATTACCGGGGTGGTGAGGTTTATTCGCGCCCGGTGCGCGCTTATTCAGCTGATTTGCGGGTAGACCGCGGCGATAAAAATTCTGCACTGCTAGCCACCCGCGCGCCACACACGCGACTCAGCTGAACTGCGTGTGTGCCGATCGCACCATACACGCGAATCAGCTAAACTGCGTTTGTGCGGAACGCGACCCGCCAGCCGCCGTCGCCGCCCGCAGTCTTGTGATATAAAATATAAGTGATGCGATGTTGGATTGTCAGTTTCGATAACGGATACGCGCTGGAAGCATCCTTTAACGTGTTGCGTATGTGGACCTACGTGCTGCGGTAAAACGGTATTCGTCAAGAGATTTCTCACCCATTTTTCTCAGCTGTGCGACGTGCATTTTGATCGAATACTATTTTATTACGCCGAGTGGCAAGAGACGTATCGTACCGAGTTTGCGAAAATTGCTGGTAAACTAGAATTCCGAGAGGGTCTTCCGCAATCGAGTGACTACTCGAATGATAGCGAGAAGAAAAAACTCCTCATACTCGACGATCTTATGCGCGAATCGTCGTCGTGCGGTGTGATTCTCGATCTATTTACCAAGGGTACTCATCACAAAAATATAAGTGTCGTGTTACAGAAGGGAAAATCGCAACGCGATATTAGTCTGAATACAAAGTATATGGTGTTATTTAAGAACCCGCGCGATCGCGCTCAAATACAACATTTCACTCGACAAGTCTATCCCGAGGATCCCAGATTTCTACAAGAGGCGTATCTCGATTCCACTAGAAATCCACAGTCTTATCTGTTTCTCGATCTTGCGCAGAGTATACTCGACGAATTTCGGATACGCAGTTGTATATTTCCCGATGATCCCGCACACTACGTCTACGTTCCAAAGTATACTCGATAAGACTGTATTTAAAGACACGGCAAATTGTCGAAACGTCAGTTGAACACGGACAATGCCGTCGAAAACATCAAAGACCGCTAGACGCATCAATCAGATACCTGGTAAAGATTTTACAAAGAAAAACACGATTCTCTTGCTTGCGCTCACTCACGGTGGAACTGAACAACGAAAAGCTCTGCTTAGAGCGATCAACAAACATACAGTAAACTGTATATGCGAGTGCGCTTTAAATATTTTGCACAGAAACATCGAACTCAAAGCTTCGGACAAAAAACGTTTAGGAAGACATAGACACATATTGCGTAAATTAGCTCGAAAATCAAACTACAGCGGTGCAGTCGATTGCTAGAGACAGAGAAAACGCATTTTATTGCAAAACGGCGGTGGCTTTTTACCGCTTTTACTGGTACCAACCATAGATTCGCTTATTTCACGATTAATTGGTAACAACTCGGCTGCTACAGAGTAACAAACAGATATGGAACGCGCTCGAAAAATGATCATCGTGCCCGAGGAAACAATCAATAGGATTCAAACCGCGGGGGATCCTGCAGCGAGTGAACATTCGATAGAGACATCTGGCGATAATTTGTCGAGATTGGATCAAGAAATGCACGATATTTTATATTCGAAAAAAACACAAAACGAGCGTGAAAAATGTCTAAATTATTTACAAGTTTTGCGTAGATATTTGTTTTTTAAATAAAACGAACGCAACAACGACCGAGACGCTGAACGCGAGTTGGATGAGATTGGCGCAACTTTATCACCGCTCACGGACGAGGATATTTTGGACAGCGTGCCCAAAACTTATGCTCGAAAGGCTAGACTTTTACTACGACATTGGAAAACATTAGCATCCGAGAGATTAAAGTGGGACAACGCTGGAACGATCTCGATAGACGGCCGAAAGATAGAGCGGTCAAATATCATTGAATTGGTCATGGATGCTGCAAAAAAGAAAAACGACGACATTGATGAGCCACCCGTAGGACGAGTAGAATTTGCGAAATTCATCAAAACATCGGCTACACCTAATAATTTGATTGGTAATGTCAATGTTTTAAAGATTGCGCAAATACTGACAAATGCCTTAAATACAGCTAAACGACGTTTCAAGAACGACGTTTGAAGAGTTGTATGGAGAGCCGGTCGCGGCTAGTTCACCAAAGTTAACTTGGAGCTCTACGGCTGTGGCGGGTGTAGCACCGAGGTGGCTTCGAATGAAAATTTAATTTAAAGACATTATGAGTTACGACAAACAATACTACGGTCTCTCCCACAAAGCCGGGTACGCGGGTGCACGAAATCTCATACACGTGAATAAAAATGGTAAAATCTTGTCCGGAGAGGAGGAGAAAAAAAGGATTTACGAGTGGCTCCTTAGCCAAGATGCTTACACGCTTCATAGGCCTGTACAGCGAAAATTTCAAAGACTGCACTACAACGTGACAAACATTGTAGATGTCTGGGAGTGTGATTTAATGCAACTGACGAGCATAAAAGATTACAACGAGGGATATTGCTACCTACTAGTTGTCGTGGATGTACTTAGCAAATTTGCTTGGGTCGAGCCGCTTCGTGTCAAGACCGCTCATAACGTAGCTGCGGTGTTCGAAAAGGTGCTCAAGCGGTTGAATGGCCAAGTACCTGTCTGTTTACAATCGGACAAAGGCAAAGAGTTTACGGGTTCGGCCTTTCAAACTGTGCTAAAGAAGCACGATATTAGATTCCGAGTTGCGCGAAATCCAGACATCAAAGCCGCTGTAGTAAAAAGACAGAATAGAACGATACGCGAACTTATGTGGCGATATTTCACCCACATGAACACTAAACGCTACATAGACGTTGTTGACAAAATTATACACGCCTACAATCACGCCTTGCACAGTGGTATTAGAATGAAACCTGTGGACGTTAATCCGTACAATGCAATCACCGCGCCTGAGAATTTGCAAAAACGAGCTCTCGCGCAGCAGAATGGCAAAAAAATGGCGCCTATCCTAGACGCGACAAATAAATGCAACGTCAGCGGTTACGTATGCATCAGTCGTACTAAAAACACCTTTGAGAAAGGTTACGAAAAAAATTTCAGCGAAGAAGTATTTATGATTAAACGTGTTTCGAGACGGAAAAACTTGTTCACCTACATCTTGGTAGATTTGAACGGCGAAGAAATCGACGGCTTTTTCTATACACAAGAATTGACTCTAGTGGGTGAGAAACTCATGACAGCCGAAGAAGGATTCAAAGTTGAGCGTGTTCTTCAGACAAAGGGACGGGGAACGAACAAACGAGTACTAGTAAAGTGTTTGGGCTATCCGGAAAAGTTCAATTCCTGGATAAAAGCATCCGATCTGCAGGCTATTTAAAACATGGATTAAACTGATGATTTTTACCTTGTGCTCCCTAGCAACAGTAGTATGGCCTTCTACAGCGATAACACGACCAGCTGTTTTACAACCCATCTCTCGCGCGAGGTACGATTAAGCGACGATTGGTGCGTCGGACTCGCGGAAATTCACGTTCCTTGTATAATCATGCATATAAATGACTCGGAGGCGTATTACACATTCATAGTAGGCAGTAAGGATGGTCGAAAATCATCCACGGACAACGATACGCTCAATTTTCCACATGGTGTTTATGACAGCGTAGAACAGCTGGATGCGGAAATAAACAAGCCGCAAGGTATACACAATCGTCAATTACTCGAACCGACGCGATTTCAAAAAGGATATTACACACTGCGCTGAACGTGCGTGTGCGAGCAACCGCATTATACACGGTATAACGAAAAAATTAGACTTATATTCGGATTCGAGAGTAGCGTGCACAGGCAGACGGGTACGTTCGCCACTACTAACGGAGCTATCGTACCCATAATATGTAATAGACCGGCTTCCCTGTCACGCGCTTTTTCTGATCAGCTGTACCTTTATACCGATGTATGCGAGCCGTATACCGTAGACGATACTCAGGCTGTACTACTACGCATCGTATCCCTAGATGGCTCGAAATATAAATTTGGCGCCAACGTTTTGAGGCATTTTACACCTATACACTACATCCCCCTACTGCATCACAGCTTTTGCTCTATCGTTATAGATATAAGAGATCAACATGGACAGCGCATACCATTCGAGAACTGGACGTTGACGGTTACACTTCATTTTAGACGTAATCGTTGAGTAGATATGAGTAATTACGTGTGTTATTACAACGATCAAGTCGGTGGGGGTGTGAGAAACATCTTTGCACCCTCGACTTATCAGCGAGGCCGCGGAGTTGGTGCCTGGCTCGGTGGGCTGTTTCGCAAAATTTTACCGCACGTTGCTTCCGGCGCGAAAGCAGTGGGCAAGGAAGCCATGCGCGCAGGTCTAAATGTTTTGGACGACGTGGCCAATAACGACGCCAATTTCTCTGAAGCAGTAAAATTTCGCGCCAAAAAGTCTGGAAGGAAATTAAAAAGAAAGGCAGCCACCAAAATCGGCGATATCATGAAAGGCTCTGGTTATAAAGCGCGGCTCTCTAAACGCAGGCGTCAGTCGCGAAAGTCACGCGTATCGAGTAACATCGCGCGAGTCGGTTAGCGGAAAAACCGTAAACACGGTAAAAAGAAACGAGTAAAAACAGCTAGGAGAAGAACCGCCACCACCAATAGCAGAAAGAAGAAATCTACAGTTTTTAGAAATATAAACGATATTTTTGGGCCTAAATAATTTTTTCAAACATATCGTTTCTACACACTCACTCGTCGGAATGCATGTCTACCGAGCTAGACATATTCACGCTCCTGGCAACGCAGACATCGATAGAGAGCAGCGCTTATTTAAATTACAAACCTGTGTCGTCTCTCAGCGAGGAAGGCGACGCGCCCTTGGACTTTGTAGTGCCGAGCGCTAGTGAACATTACATAGATCTCGCGCACACTATGTTGTACATCCAGGCGAAAATTACTCCTGTTGATACAGACGTTGAAAATACTAACGTTGCACCGATCTACAATTTTCTTCACTCAATGTTCAATCAGATTGACGTTTTTTTCAATCAAAAACTCGTTTCTCCATCGAATAACGCGTACCCCTATAGAGCGTGTATCGAGTCGTTTCTCAATTACTCACCCGCGACTAAAGACTCGCATTTGACCGCGAGCTTATGGTACACCGATTACAGATGATGCCTTCGATGCGCCTCCAAATGCTGCAGCACCGCAACCAGTCAATCTAGGCGCGGTAAAACGCTGCTACTTTTCGGAAGGTGGAAAACATTCGACATGATTGAGCATCTGCACTGCGATGTGATTAATCAAGATAAAATGCTAATCAACGGTGTAGAAATGAGAGTTAGACTGGTCAGAAGCAAAGACGCGTTTTGCTTAATGGATGCATCGGATAATGGTAAATTTAAAGTACATATAAAGGAAGCGACGTTCATCGTACGACGAGTTAAAATTAATCCAGGAGTCTTACTAGCCCACGCCAATACACTAGCAAAAACTACGGCTAAATATCCAATCACTCGTGTAGAGGTGAAATCTTTCACTCTGTATGCAGAAATTCTCGGAGACACCATCGATAATGCTGTTCTCGGACAACTTCCGAAAAGAATAATTATAGGTTTCGTTGACAATAAAGCCTTTAATGGCAATAGAGGTCTTAATCCATTTAACTTTCAACATTTCTCAATTAATCACCTGTCGCTTTACGTCGATGGTATGCAGATCCCCAATAGACCATTGCAACCGCGTTTTACAGGTAATTCCGAGCTCTATGTAGACGCGTTTCATTCTCTATTCTCAGGTACAGGTATACATTTTCTTAACGAGGGTATTGGTATCAGCCGGTACAACTATTCAAGAGGGTATTTTCTTACCGCGTTTGATCTAACACCCGATCTAACTGCACACTGCGCTTCGCATTGGAATCTCATACGCTCGGGTAGTGTGCGAATAGAGGCAGGTTTTGAAAATTCTCTCGACTCGACGATAAATTGCATAGTCTATGCAGAATACGATAACGTGCTGGAAATCGATTCGACTAGACAGATCGTAACGGATTTCAACGCATAGGCACTGGGTGGGAGTAAGAGTATAAGTTGACGAGACGTAGTCGATGGAGCATCGGTATCACTCGCACTTTCGAGCAGTAAGCAGTAGTAGCATCAGTAGCACCAGCACCGACACTAGCGCCATCATCATGGATTACGCAATAGAAATTCAGAGTCTCAGAGACGAAAATAACCAATTTCTACCTAAAGAAGTGGCGGTTGTATCTCTTCAAGGCCGTAGTATAGCTCATTGGACAATCAGCCCACCGTGCGATTTCGCTACATTACCTGAAAATATAAAAGTTAACAACGACTACCTCTCGAGACGTATGATTGGGATTCACTGGTTCGACGGTGACATCAGTTTAAGAAAATTGCGCTTTTATTTTTACAATATCGCTAGAAAGGCTAACAGAATTTTCGTACGAGGAATGGAATAATATTATAATATTATATTACTATTATAATACTAGAGTATCGATTCAGTGTGTTGCGGCCAATATACCATCATGTTTCTACCTCATATGTGTCGGGGTATGACTTTGCGTCAATTTGAACGTCTTTTCACAGACGATACGAAAAAAACGATGCGATGGCCATACATTTTTGTAAGAAAATATTTCGTAAAATTAAGAATAAAAAATGTAAA
>UELV01099389.1:0-30151 GCA_900490015.1 Megastigmus stigmatizans
CCTCCTCCTCCTCCTCCACCAGCGGTATATCTTTTCAGGAAGAATCCACAGAGGAAAGTATACGAAGAGCGGACAAAATAACCACAAGGACTGTTGTCGTGCCAGGACATTGTTTATCTCAAAGTGACAAAACGGTGTTCCGGGAGAAGGTTAGATCTTGGCTTGTGCACCCCACACGGCAGAGGAAAGCGGAGCACGATTAGCACGGATAATTAAGACGGGGCGCGCGCGCAGTATATGTACGAGGAGGGTCTCTGAGGTGGAAAGAGAGAGAGAGAGAGAGAGAGAGAGAGAGATACGATGGGCGAGGTCAAGTGCTAATCAGCTCCCGGAGTAAGAGAGAATCACGGACACGCTCGCGCTGCTAGCGAGTCCGAGGGAAAAGAGCTAACCCCATTTAATCGGTCGAATCTCGAGCTTAACGAGGAAGCCGACGTGTAGGCCCGCGGCTAAGGAAAAGCCTGGGCTCGCGACGAATCCGAGAAAGAGAAGGCGACTCTGCCCTACCTGCAATGTTGACGAGATTGTGGCTTTTTTATGTGATTTAAGCTAAAGTATCTAGGATAATAATGTCATGTATAAATTTCCAGTAAATAAACAAATTGTTGAGAAAGTAAAAAATTTAATTTTGTCAAAATTAATTATTACTTAATTATGTAAATTAAGTTCAGTGCTTCGGTAGAAATTAGCCAGCTACGCCTCCGAGACTCGCGACCCTAATAAAACGCGAATGCGGCAGTGGCTCTTTTTGAAAGGTGTAGGCTATTTGAAGGACCAACCATCATCGAAAATATCAAATTAACATTCATTAGCCGCGAGGAACAGTAGCCGAATGATCGATCGTCATCTTCGTTTAGAGGGGAGGAAGGACCATTACATTATCCTCGGCGACAGGAAATTTTTTTCTCGACCTTGCCTCTGGGACACGACTCTTTTATAGAGGAGAAGCATAATCTCCTCTTCTGCTTTCTCGTCTCTCGAAGCCGCATGTAATTAGTCCGTAACGACCGCAAAAGTAGATTAATTTTATTGCCGGCTTATTTGTCTGCCGTGCAAAAATGTATTTTGGTACGTTTTTTTAATCACGCTGTCTGCCCCGAGCATTACAATATAACATCGGCACGAGTGTTTGAATTAATCACGTGAAAAAAGTTTCAGCGGTAAAAAAAGGCAAGGAAAATATTCCAGTGATTAAGGACCGAATAAAAACGATGTTATTGAAACATCAAAAAATGTCATGAATTTATTCATATATTTACAAGCGGCTTATATACACATATATAAGCATGCGCAAGAGTACGTACATTAATTTTTAGTACTATTATTGTCAATCCTTACGAATCTGGTGTATACTGGTTTTGATGGCCGAATCACTAAATTCAGTACTAGATCTATCTCTGATGTTCGAGTGATGGGTTCCAGCACGAAATTATAAACAATGTGAGCGATTAAAGACTTAAGCTCCATCAGTGCAAATTTCTGGCCTGGATCAAAAACATTTTTTAGTGCAATTGATTACTGATAAACGAAAACATAGTTGTTTGTTAAACAAAAAATACCAATGCAATTACGAGGTCCTGCACTGAAAGGTATGTACGAGAATGGATGCCGACCTTGAGCTCGCTCGGCAAGGAATCTGTCAGGATCATACTTGTTTGGTTCCGGCCAAAAGTTCGGATCTCGATGAAGATCAAATATTTGGCAAGCTATTTCAGTTCCAGCAGGAATAACGTAATTTTCTGTTAAAAAATAAGTATGTCAGATTTTGTTATAAGCATTAGGAATAATATAGTAGACAAAAAATTATACTTAGTTTTAGATCTTCTTTTAGGATACGCGACAAAGCTGAAACAGGTGGAAAAAGTCGAAGTGATTCCTTGATACATCTTTCAAGGTAATTAAATTTCTGCATTTCAGATGCTCCTATTTCACCGTTACTTTTTTCAAGTACTTCAAGCACTTCAGCCCTGACTTTATCCTATAAAAATATTTCAAAGTAAATTACTTCAACTATCAATTAGTAATATTGTTGCATTTTCATTTAATTCCTTACTTGAATTTCTTTGTTTTCTGCAAGTAGCATAATGGTGTATACCAAAGCTATTCCTGTTGTATCGTGACCCTGTAAACGATTTTTTGTTAATTTAAAATTTTATTCATTCATTACTGATATAGGAATATACTACTTACTGCAAACATAAACGTATCTACTTCTTCTTTGATTCCATTACCCTCAATTAAACCATTTTGTTCAGCTGCTAAAAGAAGGTCCAACATGGCCAACTTCTTCCTTCGTCCTGAAAAATAAATTAATAAAAAGTTACAAAAACTAAAAAATATCTTGAAAAGATAAATAATCTTAATCACCTATTAAAACATCATCAGCGTTATTATCTTCTACATCATCGTTACAAACATTTAAGTGCTTATTATCAAAAAGATTGTGATATTCTTTGCGTTTAATCACTACCTGTTATCGAAACATAGATAATTTAAAACAATGGTAAAAGCGTTATTGAGTGGATCTATTTGCATTTCAAAGTTCAAACTTCCACTTCTTACATATCGTCCTAATACATCTTACCTTATTCGTAAAATCATGAAGGGTATTAAGCGCTTGTGTTTGCATACGTCCAATTTTCCATAAAGAATTCAACATCCAGTCTTGTATATAAGGCCTAACAGCTCTGGTGTTCGAACAAATATGTAAATTTTAGTTTTTATCCATCTAATGATCGTATAAAAAATTATTACCTATAAGTGATGATTTCGCCTACTTCATAGATTGCTTTTTTATATTCTTTAGCAGTCTTATTATCTATTTTGTCTAAAGCTATTCCCATTGCAGACTCTAGTAACAGTATAAATTAATTAAAATAAGGAATGAATTCATATACGTAACATATTAAAAAATTAGTTACCGCAAATAATATTTAAAGTATAGTTTGAACAAAATGGTAAGAGACTTTGAACTGTCTCTTTATTTTCCATTCTTAGCACGTCTATGAATTTTTTCCCATTTTCGTTCGTGATATCCGTATACTTTTTCAAAATATTAAAATGGAAAGCTGGAGTTAGAATCTTTCGTCGCTGATGCCATTTTCCTCCTACAAAATAAATTATTATATTGTAGACATATTTATGAATAAATAATTCAAAATAGGATTGTGTAGAATATATCTACCACTACTTGTCACGAGACCAGTTTTCAACCACGGGCGCAGGCATTTGTAAGTATATCCTTTATCAATGTGTTTTTGACTAGACAGCAGAATCTAATACGTATAAAATTGAAACATTTATTATCTATAACATAGTTTTTACAATATTGGTTGTTTTATATATAAACTGCCCGTAATATGCTTTATTAATTTAGAGTCAAATAAATTACATTATCTGAATTTAGTGTACTATGTATTTTTTTATTTACCTCTAAGTCGTCTGGGTGTTGAATGCTGACCATAGGAAAAGGACCAAGCCAAAACTTGTTAGTCGGGTAGTATTTCTTATTATTACTACGAATCACATCCCACAATGTCTCTACGATAATTTAATATTAATTAGAAAATATGTGAAAGAATTTTTTTAACCATAACAATTTTAGGCTACTATTTGCAGTCATACTTTATTTATGATATAGACATGGCTGAAACTATTTTATTATAGAAAACTGAAACTATTTTTTTATAATCCTTACCAATAGAAACATTGAACATTAATAAGTTTCCAAAAATAGGATGTACTGGTGGACCAGGTATTTTATTTAATAATTCAATCGATCTTCTGTTTCGAGAATAAACGTAATAAAGTAGCAAGGAGAGCATAATTAATAATATATAAATCGTCATGATTTTATTTTCGCGCCAAATAAATCTATCAAGCAAAAATCGAGCCGTATTTAATGTCTTTACTAGACAAATGCACTAGAGAAATTAGCCATCCGCTTCGATTGGCCAAGTATATATTGCGGATTCTCACAACTGGTTATTTAATTTTGTTTACATATAGATACTGTCCTTATCGGACTAATACAATCAAGAATGCACCAAGATAAAATATGACAATTAATCAGAGGATTTGTAGTGCAGGTGACCTGAAAATATTATACATTTGAGAGCATTGCACTCCTACACTTCAAGGTATTGTACCATAACATAAACGGAAGCGCAATAATACTAATAATACGCGTACGCGCCAATAAACTATAATACGCAATTTTCTTTTCTTTCACTCGCAAGAGACTTGTTCTATAATAAGACATATCAACTTAAATATTCAAAAAAATAACTATTAAATGATCAGCACTACCGTCAACTTAAAAACCATCAAAAGAACTTGTCTTTCAGAATGCGAGTACCTTAAATCATTCGGGATGTTCTCGCGCCCACTATTTTCAAACAAACAATAAAAAAAAGGTAAAGGAAAACGTAACGAGGTCAAACGCGCAATATAATTACTCGTCAAAGTGTATCGCTGTAAAGTCCGAAAAACGTGTCGACCCACATTTTTATGTATATACCACACACACGACAAAGCCACGCAACCAAACAACAGCCAGAGAAAGAGAGAGAGAGAGAGAGAGAGAGACGTATAAACTCCTCGAACCCGTTAACTCTTTTTCCATCAGCCGTCGTAATAAGCTCCCAAGACCCTCGCTCTTAACTAGGTCCTCGCGTGGAAATTTCTTAATTTCTACTTTACATTTTATGATGTATAAAAATATGTGCCCGCAGAGCTCATCCTCCTCCCAAGAGAAATAACTTTCTTTCTCTCTTCTCAAAGTATACAATATAATGCTCGCGCGCGATGCCGTAAAATAGTCGTCACAGAGCCGCCCTCGCGCTCTCCAAGAATTATCGCTAGTCATTAATACACCGAGGCCCTCGCGTCCCTGTATATCTATAATGCGCGTACAGAATTTTATAAATTCTCCTGATGAGGACGTTATGACACTCGGAGCACGGCCTACCCATCATGCACCGACATCCATCTCTCCTCTCCGCTGTTGTCCCTATGAATTCGCTTCTTCCCCGAAAGGCTTGGCACCACTAACTCGCGATAATAACACGGCACCTACACACACAGGATTTGTGTGCGTGTGTAAACGTGTGACCGCATGCTGCGACCACTGAACTCGTAACGTAACGCGTGCACACTTTGGGACTTTGGAATTTCGAGGCGTAACTCACCGTGGTATAGAAGGCTCAACGACCTGGACCAGTGGAAAATATTTTTTGTGTCAGTGTGTGTGTGTGAGAGAGAGAGAGTCTCAGGTCTCAGTGACGAGTAGAGTCGATAAGCGTCGAACATCAGTCAGTTGTAGGTGTGTATGTGTATAAGCAGCGCGTGCGGATTGATGAATTCCTTGTGCAGGTACTCTTGCGTTGATACATACCGAGGGTACAGGTGATTTCACTGGCTAGTTTGTGTGCGCGTGTGTGTGAGGCTGTATCCTTTCTTCAAATGAACCTGAATATCCTCGAGTATGCGGAGGTTAGCGTGGGCAGCGTGCATGTTATTTTGAGACAGATGCAAAGCTTATGTTTATTTATGATACTATTTTCTTTTTCAGCCACTTTTAGGTTCGCGAAACGATTAAGTTTGTTGCTCTTGTTTGGGAAGCCACGAGTCTGTTTATAATTCTTTGTTATTTTCAATATTATAAGTATTGAGAAACATTGACGTTAGCTCTTTAAATTAAATCTATATTCAAATTGTCATTAATTCATTGTTACGGTTAAGAGATCGTTAAGCAATTCAAAGATTACAAGTGAACCTACACTAATTTTTTAATAAAACTTATCAAACACATCTTCAGCATTGCTCAATCCACTCGGTATACGAGAAAATTATCTAAATAAAAATCAACTTCTAAATCAATTTGAATTTACACGTACCATTTTAAGTGTACGCATGAATATCCAGTGCCGGAAAAAGACAACGCATTCACCGGGCAATCTCAACAATCTCAGCTGAATAATTTCAGATAAACTGTTATTATATACATCGAAAAGGTATATATACACAGACACTAGCGTGCACACACGGAGAACGGAGAAAATAAAAGCAAGAAAAAGGAGTCAGTCAGCATCGCGAGAGCCAAGGTACACACTCACACACAGAGACTAGGAGAGAGAGAGGGAGGAAAGTAAATTAATCCTTATTCATCATCCTCCAGCGAGAGACTCTCTCGGTGCACCGGCCGCCGCAGCATCGTCAGGGATTTTCAGGTTGAAACAACTATGAGATATGACGAATAGCTGTCATCTTGCTTTGCCCCGCTCTCCGCGTATCCTCTCATACACACACAGACACCATACAAGTCGGCCCACCCGCTGCTCCTTAGCCCATTACAATTCATTGCCACGTGATAGATGTCGTTCGTTTCGTACTGATATCGCGCTTAATTGAGTTTGGCCTCGGGCGCTTCTTCTTCTTCTTCTTTCCTGCGCTCGTATATGCACCGCGGGCTTTTGGCTTTAACCGAGGCGACCTTGCCAGTCGGCTTGTACATTGTTAATGAAAAGTTCTTAAAATGTAATCCGACTTCGCTGCTAAAGAAAAAAACATAACTCAGGAATTTATTCAAAGAGCTTAATTACAAAACCTTATTTTGTACCCATAAAATTTCGAAATCTTTAGTGACTATACCCTACCCGTAGCATCTCTCCATAAACAATGCTAATTAACAAATGCACAGAGCCTAATTGTTGTTCTTACATCGGCCCCAGCAACATATATACGCACACAGAAAGAGAGAGAGAGAGAGAGAGAGAGAGAGCGAAGAATGCGCGTGCGAGCTTGAGCACATAAACAGACGGTAAGTGGATGCTGCTCGCTGCTGTAGCTCGGTTATATACACGTGTTCGCATATGCATCCCTAGAGAGCAGCTCGTACACACAGAGAGAGAGTGGAACCACGTCGTGTGTACAGCCTGCACACAAACATACACACACATATGCAACGAGCGCGGCGTAATGGCATTCTTATTGGCCGAGAGGATCTTGTAACTACGTTATGATTTCTCTAACTAGCGCGCGAGCGGAGCCGTCCCAAAACGAAAAAGCAACACCGAAGCCGACAGGTACCGCAGCAACGCAGCTCTACATATACTTATATATGTATATATATACACACACATATACATATACAAGGGATCTACACACACGGACAGACCGAGAGATCTACGCAGTAATCGCAATCAAGGCTTTCGCTTAGAAACGGCGGGATCGCATTAACGGTAATGGCGTATGCGCGTGTATTTTGATGCGGAGATGAAAGCGAGCGGTGCGTCTCCCGATAATTTTCTCCTGCTGCTGCTGTTGCTGCTGTGAGTTGGCGCGATGATATTCAATCGGGTAAATGGTTGAGAGGAGAAGTCTCTCGGAGCTTGTATACACCAAGCAAGCGCTCCGCTGAGGATACTTACACGCTTACAGGTATGAGAAACAAGGCGCGTTTTGTGCTTCTTGAATTTCTTGATTTGTTGGCTTGCGCGCGTTTGCAGCGGAGGTGAGGAGAGAGGATTTTCTGGAAGGTTTGTAGGTACGCTGCCGTTTCTTGATGCTTGCTTTTTGACCGTTATTATACCGTCTTGTTAGAGGGATTGATTTTTTAGATAATCAAGTTATATGTGGTGCAGTTATGGAAAAAAATATGATAACTATCTTTTCTGAGTAGTTTTATTAAATTTGTTCGGAGTGTAGAGGATGATGTATGCATGCGAAGAGAAGAAGAAGATTCATTGAAGACTATTAGAATGTTGTAATCAGATGTTCTCCTATTATTAGGTTCGGTTTTGCTTTGAATTAAAAATTGTACACTAACAATATCGAAATCCAAAATGTTATAATTGAGAATATTACGAAATTGATCGTAACTATGTAACAATATAATTAGGATTACTCATTATGATATACTTTGGTTTTTTCAGAGACTGGGTGTCTACCAACAATTTGAAAAAAAAATCCCGGATATTTCCGGTTTTTGCAACAATTATTAAATGATCAATAGTCTTTGCTTAATGCACGCCAAATCTAAGTATAATACCAAGCGCACAAGTGTAAATAAACCATATTTATGAGCTCCATTATAAGCGCACCATACTGCGAAGTAAAATCCATTATTATAATAAAACCTCGCGCGGACAAGCACATTCGACAAGACATCTTCCACTCACCACTCACTATACACATTTATAGTACATCGTAGAGACAAGTGCATTCGCAAAAGGAGTACACTGTAAATTTCGAAGTAAACAAAATCTATAGGTTATTGCGGTAAAATACTTTGAAATCTCGTAAGCATATACTCAAGCTACGATGTATTTATAGGCAATAACGAGACAAGTGCAGCCGAAAGGAGGAAGGAAGGCGCGCAGATTGAATTGCCCCGACCTATCGAAAACGTATGCATGCGCGGGCTCGCGCGTCTAAGCTGCTGCGAGTTTATCCTTGAAGTCCATGCGTGTGTATACGTGTGTATACGTGTGTATACGTGTGTATACGTGTGGACATATACCTGCTATGTCAGCTCGAGCGATGAGACCCTTATCAAAGCGACCTTTCACCGCTCCGAAGAGAAGCCCCTTGGAGTAATAAAACCCCCGCGTTGAAGAGATAGCGACTGCTTGGAAAAGGAAGACCTTGCTGCAAGATGTACCCAAGTGTATATACGGAGGATTCCGTGTCGAATGGACCAATTGGCGACTAACGAATGTCTATTCCTACTTATACGGCTAGTTATGTTTAGTATATCTTTATTGTAATTCGGTACAATTGCTACATTGATTTTTAGGTATACCAATTCTCCTATTTGAACATCGCAATTACACGCGAATTGAATTCTCATGTCCGCTCAAACACGAAATACCCCATAGATGTACATATAACACCGCACCAAGTCGATCGCTCGATCCCTGCCGACTGTTCAATAAATAAAGACTTCAATGGTTCTGTATGCGCCGCTGCGGCGCACGTACACTGTGTGCCTGCATACTCGAAGGCATCCTGGGTGGTAATAGGCTATAATGCTTATGTGGGTGCTCGTACTGAGAGGGGGGGTTACCGTAACGCGCTTATCTTTTTCTTCTCGCGGCTGCTGGCAAGCGCCCGTTACGCTCTCTCTCTCTCTCTCTCTCTCTCTCTCTCTCTCTCTCTCTCTCTCTCTCTCTCTCTCTCTCTCTCCCCACGTCTCGAGGGGGCCCTTTTGCACCGACCGCTGCGGCTACCAGAACTGTGTATCCAGTATATGCCACATCGTATATAGATCGCCAGGGGAATTCTACCACGTGAAAATTAGATCCGTTAGCTGGTGCGTTCCTAATTAGATGACGAACTGGATTATTGCTCGTTGATGTATTATTGCGAAATTTGGCTATTTCGTTAGAAGATTGATGTGTGGGTGATTTAGAACAATCGCTGCTTAGCTATGCGTGTAGTTTCTAAAGTCTACTTTTTCGCGACTTTTTTTCGGGATCGAAACACTCCGGGGGCTATCCATTAAGCTTTCTCCGTGAATAAAGAGCTTACTGTACCTTCATTTAGTAAACGATGCTGTGCAGGTACACAGAATTATACACATTCGGGAAAGAAAGCACCGGTTAACGTGCGCCGCTCTTGTGCTCATCGAAGCGGGAACTTTTATAAAATTAGAATAATGAGACGCTCATGAGTGTAATCATGCGAGCTTAAGATACTACTTTGTTTTGCATACAGAAATTTTCTCCGCTGATGGTCTACTTCAAGACAGCCAACCTTTACTCAAAGTAGTACATATTTGTCATTTTAATGATTAGTCTGGGAAAAATAATGATGGTCCAATTAAAGTTATACATTCAGATTTATCATTGTCCCACATTCCGAACACAATCGGAACATCAAATACCAATCCTTACACCCGCATAGGTAAAAATGTGCGGCTCTCTCGAGCAACCGTCTGGGCCACGATAAAGTATATAGCCACTGCACAGACGACAGACGCGAAGGAAACCCAGGTGCAGGCGGCTCCCCTGGCGAGACTTAATGGCGATGATAATGCGAGGTTCGCAGCTCTATCCATAGTAGTGGCGATATATAGAACCCGCGCGCGCGCGCCCATAATGTGGAGAAATCCATTCCGCGGCAAAAGGCATCACACACAAATCGGTACGGAGCGAAGGTGGCCACGGCTTCGTGCACACTATACACCAGTCCGCTAACTCACTCTTTCTTTCCTCTCTCGTTTACCTTGAAATTGCGTCTATTATAAAAGCGCGAGCGAACGCGAGAGAGGCGATTTTCTCTCTCTACTTCTCTCACTCACTCTCTATGCTACGTATGTAGACATACATATGAAATTTACTTACGCGTATGTACGCGGGATTTTAGAAGCCGATCGTTTTGATGCATGCTCGAAGCATTCGCCTGCGTTTTCCCCTTTTATCTGCTAATCATTGGGCGTGAGGCTGATTGACTGGAAAAATAGGACTCGAGCGGTAAAGTGTACTGACATTAATGTGAATTGTTGTGGTTTTCTTCGACGAGTTGTGTGTGCGTTGCACTGCGTATGTGTGTGTGTGGGTAGAGGGCCTTTGATAATTGATATATTTTGCAAGATCCAGTGACTGTGCAGCTTCGCACATGCATACTTTTTTCACAAATAATATATAGCTCTTGGTAATATGGGGAAAAAATTGCAATTTCTTCCATTCTTTCGATATTTAGTTATTACCAACACATTATCTCATAACATCTCCATCCATGACCAAAAACGTCTTAATTCCCAAATCAACCATAGCAATATTCTCTAGAAATAGAGGCCATCATAATACCCTCGGTATTTCGTTCTCGAGAAAGATGCGAGCGATCGAGCCATGGGCATGGTCAGCACCTATAGCGCTTTAGCATAATACGATGCGACGCAAGTCCCGGTCGCGCGCTACCGATGGAGAAAAGCGACCTGGACTCACGCGGCGAAATATTCCGTATAGCCGAAGCCTCGGCTGCGGCCCCCTGAGTAGATAAATTCCGCGGTGGATCGCGCATGCCCGGCATCATGTTACCCGGTCTCTCTCTCTCTCTCTACCTTCTCTTCCTTATACATCGCTTGCACTTTATAGAGATATCGACTTTGAAAGGAGAGGCTTATGTGAGCACATACTGCCGCTACGGCGGATGCGTCGTTACGCTCGCTGCGCGATATACCAGTTTCATAGAGTTGACGGGGGAAAAAATAGGGGGATTTTCAAAGGTTTCTTGTAGGCGTGCAGTGCATTTTTAGACTGATAGGCTGTGCTTGAGTGTTCTTTCTTGAGGTGGTGTGTGCTCTTATTAATTGATAATGATTAATATATTGGTGGATACTTGGGGAATAGATAAAGCTATGCTTTCGCGTTTTATTAATACTGATTAAATGGTGATAAGTATATTATAAAGTATACGATGCGTATATTATAAAGTAATTTTTACGATCAGAACCATTTTGCTTTGAACAGCGGAGATGTGGAATCTAAGGCTGCACAATGGATGGAGGATTTGTACCAAATAAGATCGTTTTTTTAATTTTAACAGAGGGTTGTACTTAAAATCGTTTAAGCAGTACAACACTTTGTTTTTCTCGCTTTACTGATCAAAACGATGACTTCATTAAACTGGCATTTGATACACTGACATCTCGTAAACCAGCCTGCTTGAACCAATCAATCATTAAAGTGCACCAGTCCCGTTTCTCTAGTAAAACAATTAACGCGCATCGCAGTATCAGATAACAGCACGTATCGATCAAGAAGCCATATGCCGAATCTCTGGAAAACTTCTCGTCTGGTGAACTCATTCTTATCCTACCAACTATACACAATGCAAACTCACAAACGGTCAGCGTAAAACAACTCGAGTTTACGTTAAATCCTTGAAAGCCACCACGCAAGTTTTTTTCCAAAGCCCCGCAGCAGCAACAGCAGCAGCAACGCAATCCATTGTAGTATATTATACCCGCAAGAGAGTTGAGCCCTAGTTCCTTCGTTTCCTCGCGGTGGCACATACACACACATACTCTATATATACCGATGCGTGATAAATCGGTAGTGCGGCTGCACTCTCTCTCTCTCTCGCCGCAGCCTTTCGCGAACAGAAAGAGAAGCCGGGCGAGAATATTATTATTTTATCTCGGCCACGGCGAGTTCGCCCGCACTCTGCCACATAGCTCTAATCTCAATCGGCTCTTTTATCGCCGATATCTTTTTCTTTCTCTCTCCTCCGTTACCGATATACATGTATATCTCACGAGAATGGATTTGTATAGGTACACACACACACACATAGACGCGTGTCGCCGATTGACTGCCAAAAGTCAAACGACAGATAGAAAGAGAGAGAGAGAGAGGGGGGGGGGGGAAGAAGACAGGTAATTAAAAAGGACAGACGGGCTCGCTCGGTTTTCCTAGTCGACAGATATCGGCCCGATGCCACGTCGCTCACGCTTAAACTCCGCTCAACGGTGACCTATCGGCTCCTGACGATCGATCGATTGCACTATTCGTCTCGCGAGTTGAAGAGACGGGATCTGATGACCCTCGCCGTGCGTCGTCCTCCTCTTCCTCGAGCTCTAAGATAGTTGCGCAAGTGGCATGTCTTGAAAGAGAGAGAAAGAGAGAGAGAGGCCGTTTAAAGCTTGGTGTATCGTATGTGTATGTGTGTGGACGAGAGATAGAGAGTATGTGGCAGGAGGTTGGTTCCCTCGCAGCGCGCACCGAGCGACAATCTGTTGACACGATCGGCGATTCGGAGAATATCGTTCGCTGATTAACTTCTCCTCGTTCTCTCTCTCTCTCTAACTCTTTACCGCCTGCTCTCTATCGTTCTTTGATGCGCGCGGCTCAGTTCTATTTTTACGTCTTTTTTTTAGTAAGAGACCAAGGATTTTAGAGACTGCTAAATGTACTTTCTATAACGTTCTGCTGGTTTTCGCCTATCGAAAAGAATTCTTGGATCGGAATTTTAATCCCATTATTTTCTAACACATTACAGTTCCAGGTTCTTGTTTGCACTATTGGGAATTGTTAATTTAATGGCTGATGATATATATTATAATATAGAAGATATCCGTTTGTTTGATATAGAAAAAAAGCAATCCTAACTCGTAAGAAGTATATTTTACTCAGCAACCATCTACACTTGCAACCAACTTTTCTCGTGCGGTATACAAGCGCGGTAGGAGTCGCGCGGTGATCGGTATCGAGAAAGAAAGTCCAAGACAAATAACAAAAGCCCAAGCGCACAGGCCTCGTACCACCCTGGAATCGAAAGCCCATACGAAGAAACAAGAACAAAACAAGAATGAGCATACACTAGGGTATAGAGAAGATGCCAGGTGCTATAATGAGATGTATAACCTCACCAGTTAGGCGATCGTGAAAAGTTGAGGAAGGAGCACGACCTAGTCCGCAACGGGTAGAGTAGCTCAGAGAGAGATCCGATATCTGTCACTCCCTTGTGACCTATAGTGTGTCGCTGTACGCTATATATACGCCACATACCGCGGACTCACCGGTTTTGTCACGCCTTTGGGGCCGCTTTCTCGCGAGAGAGAGAGAGAGAGAGAGAGAGAGAGAGAGAGAAAGAGAGAGAGAGAGAGAGAGAGGGAGCAACAAACGCGATCCGACACCCGTGAACTTCAAATTTTAGCTCCCAGCGATGTATGTATATGTACGGGCGAAAAAGACAGTCGGATGCATTTTCTGCATTTATAAGGAGGGAGAGAAAACTGCGGCGACCGACCGCGTTACTTTCTCCACCGCTTTGTCGAATTTAACGATAAGGCCATTGTGTCGGGTAATTATAGTCAGGGTGAGCAACGCGCGGCAGTTGGAGTCGTGCGAAACGTCGCTGAGGAGGTACGAAAATATAAAATGCACGTACAATCAGAGGTGTCGATCTGAATTAGAAACTCGCGCGCTAGACAGGGTGTCGGCTGTCTCTTACACGAGAGAGAGAGAGAGAGAGAGAGAGAGAGAGAGAAGGTACGTGATTAATTTAAACAAAAGTTCGCGACCCGCGCTCTTTCTCTTTGTAGTTCTCGGTGCACCTCTCCACCTCCTCATTTGAATTTTCAATCGAAACTGTACGGTTTGTTGCACCTTGCCCAACAGTGTGCCTGCCGTGATGACAAAAGTTCTGGAATTTACCTTTTTTTTCTCTCTCTCTCTCAAATGGAATGGTGTGAGAAAGAAAAGCTTTTGCGCAGAGGCAGCGTCCTCGCGGTGGCTTTGGGATAATGCTTAATTTATTTGGTTTATGTAATAGCTTTACATTGCGGAGCTACTGATTTATCGCGGCTTCCTCATTGTTTTAGAGAAACTTTATCAATTCCTCGTTATATAAGGTGTTTTAACCTACTATTTAAGATTATAGAAAATTTGAAACGCTAATTGTTTTCGCCAACGTGTACAATATGCTACGATAGTGCAACAGCATTGTCTATCTGATATAAATATTCATGTGGTGAACCGATTATATCAGGCACTTTGCGCCCTACTAAAATCAGCTAGAAAAACGATAATAACAAGCTAGTCTTTTCGACCATTTACAATGTTCAATTAACAAACAAAAAGCAGGCACAAAAGCAAAATCAAAGACAAAGTGACTGCAGGAACAAAAAGGAAGGCAAGACAGATAGTCAGGTTTAGATACATATTAGCAAGGAGCGAGGGCCAGCGTAGTTCCGCGATGCTACGGCGGCATGCATGTGTGCACGCAACGGCCTAACACGATCGCTCTTAACTCCCCTCTCTCTCACTCTCTTGCTATATAATGCAACTACAGGAGCAACAGCAGCAACATACAACAGTCTAGCGAGCGGATAAAAGCTTGCCGAGAGTGAGCAACGCACCGCTGCATCACCATATAGGAGAATAATGCGACATTATTGCACCACCGATGGTCTTTCTGTGTGTGCAGCCTGTACGTGGGACAACGGTGACCAACCAACTTGCCGATCTTCCTCTTTGTAGGTGCAAGTTTGCCGTGCAGCTCTTCTGCTGGTTGGTGTACAGTGCGGCTTCTGGATGCTGCGGTGGATTTTACAAGTTCTTTCACTGAAATGGATGAGAAATTAAACTCTGCTTACTGGAGATGTCGACCTTTGCGAAATGGGAAGAACTCATCTGTCGATTTTTTTCTTTTAATAGGCCAGTACTGTCGATATTCAAAATTCGCTTCTATACAAAACGCATCGTTTGAACTTAATATAAAATGTGAAAGATGCCCGGTTTTCGTTTTGAAAGACAAAAAAATGTAAAACTTTATCAAGAGTTGATCCATATATTTTATATATTCAAATTTATAGCAGACTTTTTTTATACGATGTAAAGAAAAAAGTAGCTTTAAATTTGGTCAAAAGTAAATAAAGCGTCTAACATTGAGAAAATCATGTAGAGCTCCGCTGAGCGGTTAGTTCAAGAGACAAACTATAGTAGCGTCCGCGCGAGCGAGACATCCCACACGCCGCGGCTGCAGCAAAGTTGCATCTAATGGGGCGCAGGAAGCTCGCGACAAGCGCACAGCTGTACACATATAACCGAGACTACACTCGCGCGTAAAGGAGGTACAGTCTCTAAAGAAAGGAGAGGGAGAGAGACAGCGAGAGAGAGTGTGAGAGAGAGAGAGGAGGTAAAGACACCGATCTATACCAGAAGCCCATAAGCTCTCGCTCACGTATGCGTGAGAAAGTCACGGGATACAAGGCAAGGTGGTATAGATGGGGCCCCGTTTTCGCCCCGTGCACGCTTCAACCTTGACCCTCATTACCGTGGCATCCGCTGCGTTCGTTGTTTCTAGATTTTATTTAATCCTAACCCTTATGCTACTACTATACCATGCTACCTCCTTTTGTTCTTCACTCCCTGAGATATCAGAGCCATGTGAAAATCGCCAAATACGGACGCTACCGCTTTTACCTACTACGGGCATATTTCGGAGAGACAGAGGAGATCCCAGAGTGCTCGGCTTAGGCGTGTGTACGTATGCGAGAGTATGCATTCTCTCTCTCTCTCTCTCTCTCTTCCTCGCGCTCGATTTATTGATAAGAGAGAGAGAGAGAGAGAGAGAGAGAGGGGGGGGGGAGACTGCACACGATCGTGCTGCTTGACTTTTATTGAGCGAGACATTGTTTAAGTATCGTAGGCCGCTGCTGCATACTCTGCAGCTTCCTGGTTGAGAAAAACTTTCGAGCTTTTTCAACGCGCTTAATGGCCGATTCTGTTCGACTCTGTGTCGCTCGCTGCTGTGTATACATGTGCGAATGGAGTTTCGGTGACCGGCTACTGCTGCGCCTGCTCCTGTGAGTTTAACGGTCCCCGGACTATCTTGATACTGTGACGAGTTAGCGTTGGAAAGCATTTATACTTCATTATCTGCAGTAGATACCGACTGCGGAGTATCGAATGTGACGCGGCGGATTAACTCTAATTGAAAGTGTGTTTAGATATAGAATAAGAGTCGTGTAGAATATAATTATACGAAAAGAATGAGCATATGAATATTTACGTTTCTTCTCAGGTCAGCTGTATTCTTGTGGGCGCAAATACTTAGTATCTAACAAATCTAGATCGTTGTGATGTGTATTCGTCAGAAAAGGACACACCCTTGCGGCAGAGCTCAAATAACCAGAAAAAGTATAATTGCCACCGCATATTCACTGGTGGCGCAGCCCAAAAACTTACACTTGACGCGTGAAAAAAGGTGTTAATAAGACGATTTGTATAGTCCAAACTACGTACACCCACTTTTCGGTCGGCAAAAGCGCCACGAGACAAAGAAGGCGCACGCATAAATTTTACGCGAGACTCCTTGGTCTTTCCCGTCCATCACACCTGTACGGATCTCCACGTGTGTAAACGGGACCGCTTGAGCCTCTGCTGCGCGGCGTTTTTCTTTCTTTCTTTTTCCACCTCCTCGTTTTTATTTTCGAGGAAGGAGCAGCCACAATTTACGGCTGCAGAAACGCTAACGATCCGGAAGGAGGAGCCTGTGCCGGGCGAAATAGCGTTTAATGGCGCTGCTCTACGCCTACGACAACAAGCGTCGGTCTGCCTTTTGACTTTTTGGCGAAAGATGAGGTGCGAGGAGAAGGCGGAGGAGTCGATGCGGACGAAGAAGAAAAAAGAGAGAGAAAGAGAAAGAGAGAAATTGGAAGCGAGTGCATAGTTTTTTTTTCCTTTGTATGTGAGTTTTGGAGTAGATCCTATACTTTACTTCAGTGTTGTGCACATTTATACAACGTATGCTTGAAATTTGGAGATTGTTTTTTTTATATGCTTTGTCATTAGCGAAGTCTGTTATTTTACATTTTATCAAAGTGAATTGTAGATTCATTGGGAAACAATAACATTAATTATTCAGAACCTCTATTGAAATGAAAAAAAATATTATAGTATTAAAGCATTAAAAAAAAGAAAATACAGTAATGAGCAATTCTCATTTATTTATTAATGTATTTATTAGTATTAAATGGATTGTAAGTGCATGCGCAAAATAGCAGTTTATCAAATTACTTTATAACAAAATATCATTTATTTATTTAAAAAATTGTATAAGAACCCTACAAGAAAATTTAACGATATTACAGCCAGATTGAAGCTAGATTTGCATGATATGCTTACGATCTGGCTGTATTTCTGGACAAAATCCCCGTGACCTGACGACGGTTTTACAGTAGAATATGGGTGGATTCTACTTAATTTTTAAAATAATATAAAAATATATTTTATTAATGGTTACTATATTTATTAATAAATTTTGTATTGAAAGATACAAAAATAATAATTTAAAGCTATAAAATGTCTCATAAAGACATTTAAAAATCGACCTTCTGCTCGCGTACATAACCCATGTATCATAGAGGCTCGTTCTGTACACGCTCTCGATTGAGCAGTATACGAGTGTATAGGTCCGCGTACTCCGTATGGGGTATTTCTTGCCCCGCTTTGAGACGTCAGACGTCACAAAACGAGGCGGCAGACGCACCGAAACATAAGTAGAGCAGCGCTCTCTTGTTTTGTGCGGCTGCACGTACATAGCCTTAACGGGTTTCTAGGCAGCTTGCGATTACATTCTGCCTAGAAATTAGCTGAACCGATCTGCCTAGAAGCTGGTGTACCAACCAGCTCGACTCGTTAATTTTCTAGCAGGGAACCAAGATTGTATAATGCATTTAAAGTAATTTAATATTTATAAAAAATTAAACACCTATTGCGCAAAATTTAAGCAGCTGAAACTTAATAATTGTGCAGGTAAAACCTAACCTCAAAGACTGTAATTGTATTTTAGACGGTCTAATTTTGGTCCCAACCGTATTCCAGCACTGCAGCCGGCTCAAATGCTATTATGTTTTAGATGTTCCAGCATTACTTCCAACCCCGTTTCCGTACTCCCGATCGAAAATCTGTTCCACTATACTACAGACAATAACGTTTTTTAAATCTTATTTTTTTCTAAATAGAAGGTTTACGACTATTTTTTTTTCTTTTTAAAATGATAGAAAAATGTTCATATAAAATACCAAACCTGTTTTTTTTTTTTTTACAAAATTAAGTCCTTACATTGACATAATTAAGGATAGAAAAGTTCATAGTCTCAAAAGTGTTCCAGAATTGGGACACTTTATCTTACTGAAATGTTTTAATAGTTTAAATTAAAGGAGCTCAAAGCATTGACGTGTGAGGCTATCGATAGTCACGATAGCTTGTATAATATTCGCAGTGCAAAAACCATTCATGTTCAAGAATTTTTTAATTGCACAGATGCTAGATATATAGGCCAGCTATTATGGAAACAGGTGTGAATTCAACGAATGACAAGACAATTTTTTTTTAATTTGGTTGTAAGTGTAAAATGTTTCCTTAAAAATGTTATATTATTATCTATGAATGTTATGGGTATTAAAAAATCTACTTAATAAAAAAGCCTCTCGCACAATCGCACGAGTGCGGTGCGTTATTCGTACAAGGAATTGCTATGCTATAAGCGCATGAATTTCACGTGTTTACCGCATGGCTCATCCACGTTGAATCGCAAGAGTTTTTTCAGGCGCTATTTGCATGATTTTTCTCTCCATAATAATTAAGTCATAAATTAAAATACTGCAAAAACAAAATGCAAATTATGTATCCAACTAACCACTTCAAGTATATTCAAAACTGTCTGAAATCTCCCTCCATCTCTTTTTCGACATAATAAGATACGCGATAGACACGGAATGCGCGCGCACTGCTGCATCAAGGTGACAAGCTCATATATATAAATGAAAAGGTCTTCATAGAAAATTCAGAGACATTAGTAAGTGAGCTATTCAACTGCACTCCGCAGATACTTTTTAAGAGTGATAATTAACCTGTAATTAGGCAACAAACTGTAGTCTAAAAATCTATTTTTATTCGACTATTAGAAATAACGCATGATTAACATAGTTTAGTATCCAATTGCTGAACAGTTTGGGTACCGTCCTTTACTAATATTTGTAAGTATATAAAATTCCATGTCCGTTTTTCTCATTGTTCAGAGTTGATCATTATCCAAACAAATAATTCATGTTTTAATATAGGAATGACAACCAATGAATTTCGATGTAAAGAACCATTTTTTGGCTATCATACGTCGTACGATAGACCTCTTCAGACCCTGTATAATTAATTCTTCAAAGAGAAAGTTTGATATCGGTGAAAAATTTTTTTTTTCCAAAAATGCTTATCAACATTTTTCAAGACTTTTGGAACAAAAATTTACTAGTTTAAAGAAAATTTTTTTTCGTGTCTGTGTTTGCGTGTGTGTGTGTATACCTCTGTATCTCGAGAACGCATATACCGATTTCAAAGTATAAATATTTGTTTGACTCGACTTTTTTGTTGCATGAAGCCTGAAAAACAAATTTTGCGATTCATTGATTGTCTTTTGTTTTATTTTAGAAAATTACTTTTTGATTTTTAGTTTTTTAACTTTTTTGTTAAGGGAAGTTTAATGTTTAATAAACTTATAATATGCACTTGAAGGAGCATTAAATTACCTATAATTTGAAGTAATATTTTTTGAAATTGTTTGAGTCGGTCTTTTGTTTTTTTCTAAAAATATAATTTTTTGAAACTATGGTTATAATTTTAGAATTTATTTATTAATCATTATGAAATTTCACTTATTTTTATAGATTGTTAGCATGAATCTGTTAAATTTCCAGGAATTAATATGTTATATTTTTTGAGAAATAACAATATTATGAAAAAAATCGGCGATCTATCAGATTCGATACGAGTGTAAAACTGCCCAAATCTTTTCAAAATTTTATATGTAAATAGCATTTCTTTCCTTGAGAGCTGTGTATTTGTTATATACATTTGGCTAATAAGTTTTGAAGATATTGCAATTTTTCTGAATTTTATGATTTTTTAAAAATATTTATATTTCAATAATGATTTGATGGAAATTGATGTTTAATATCTCATTTTATTTGTATTTTGAAATCCTTTTAAAATATAAATTTTAAGTATTTGGTGATGAAATTTTAAGTTATGTTTATAATCAAAGTTTTTTATATTTTTGCATATAATCGAAAATATGGATTGAATAAATAGATTTATTTTCAAAACTATAATTTTCATTTTAATAATAATTGTGAAATTTAAAAAAAAATTTCTAAATTTCCCATAATTTTTTTCAAATACTTTGAAATAGTTAGATTACTTACTCTATTTATAAATTATATAATAAATGTATATTAGAACAAAACATTAAATTAGAGGAAGCTAAGTACCAATGAATTGGCACTGGTTTTTCTTCACATGATTTTTCACTGCGTTTAAGGGTTTCATGATCGCCATCATTGCGATTACAGACGAAAATCTTAATCTATACATATTCATATATAAACTTATATTTAATCATTACGAATACCAATTAGTAATAAACGTAAAAAAATTGGTCGTTATAAAGATCTTTCAGTTTCAATTTTTCGCATTACTTTTACAGATCTACGTTTTTGTCACGGCACTGACGGACAGTTGAACACTTTGTATGAAGGAAATTCATCTTAAAAGAAAGTGGAAAATTTAACGCAAAAATTTAAATTCTATAACTAAATCTATAAACAAGTCCAACACATTTTACAATGATTATCTATTGGATTTTAGTTGTAATAGTTTTGGGATTATTACATATACTACAGCGTTACAGTAGATTCGGAAGAATTCTTGATAAAATTCCTGGACCAACAGCATATCCATTTGTTGGCAATTCATTGTACTTTATTGGTTCAAGTGGTTAGTAAATTGTTATATAAAGTGATTACAATCGAGAAAACCCGATTACTTCTTATACCGCATTATTTATTGTATTTTAGAATATTTGTGGTCTGCTCTATATAGACTCTGTATAAAATATCGTCGAATTTGGAGGGTATGGCTTGGCGTATCTACCATGGTGACGATTCAGCATCCTGATGATATAGAGGTATATGAAAGCAATAGTTTGGTATATCTTGGAGAAAAATGAAGCTACATATATAATTATAATTCTTTGGTAGTATCAAGAAATATTTTAAATAATATTGCAAATTTCATACAGTTTATAGAAATAATTTTAATACATATAGTAATTAATTTAATATATGTAAATCTTTCCTAAGCATTATTAAAGATTATAATAAAACTTATACGGGAAAAAATCATAAGCAAAAAGTTGCCTAAAACGGTTAGATAAATTTTACTGGTTGATAGTTTAACGAAAATTGTTTTAGTAGCTCGGTAAAATTTGGTTTAGGCTTAAAGTAATGTGTTATCCCGACTATTAAGGAGTTTCGTAAGTCTCTTGTAGGAGGGTAAGAGAATGCGTTCTCCCTGTACCGTGCGCAAGATTTCACGCACCTCTCACCATCTCGCGTGGCCATCAAAGTCAGTGTATTGTGTACGTTTTCGACTGTTTCCTAATGAAATGATCGGTAACACACTTTGACCAAGGACTCATTATTTGATTCTCTACTGAACTGTATGTTTTTTTTTCATATCTTTACTTTTTTTCTGCATTAGTTAAGCAAAATTCATCACAAAAATAAAACTGCCCAGAAGAGCGTTCATAAAAAGCAGTATAAAGCGTATTCTTTGGAGTTCTCTATTTTGCAAAGACGATTGTAAAAAAATATTTCAAACATTTAAAGTAACTTCTGATATTCTAAAGAACTATAACCTCTATCTTTTATTAGGATCTCTGCATTTAGCAGTAACATATATGCCTCCTTAAAGTTAAGTCAAATTTGTTTAAGAACTCAAGACAAATTTTTTTTATAGTATTATATTTAAAATATCTATGATTTTTATGTGTTCCAATGTGAATTTCGGTCGTACTCGACATATAATCACCGATGACAATGTCCAGGTAATGCGATCCATAATTTTAGTTGTATAGATGTATCTGGTCACCAATGAGTTTTTTAAAAGTTTCTTAGGAAAAGTTAAAAATTGTAAAAAATGTAATTTTGTAAACGAATCACCTAAGTACAATCGACTACAAAATTTAATTACACCAACAAACATACTCGTATTTGCCGTGATACGCTCGCGCATGTACACATACAGACCAAAAGTACGTGTACAACCATCAAAAAGTAAAAATTTTCATCGAAATAACTTGTAGCATTGCATTTTGCTCACGATCTTTTCTCGTTTATAAAACTATAAATATATACATTCTGGAATAATTGATAATCTAGAATAATAATTAATAATTCTAAATAATAAAAAAGATTATAGCGTTACGTCCCGAAACTTTGATCCTCAATTTCTCAATTTATTTACGTCCCTTCCGGACGTAACAATAGGAAAAATACTATAACTTCTATATGATTTGGGACATACTCGTGACCCGTTAAAAAATGCCATAATGCCCTCGCAAAATTTTTTATACATGTAAGAAAAGTTATAGATAAGCAGTGATAATAATGTTTCTCGGGCATTATGGCGTTTTTCGAAGAAAAACGAGTAAGGTAAAAGACCCAGTGAATGGACACTTAAGAACACGTATTAGTGATTAGACACCGCAGTATGGTCGTGTCTGGACGATTTCCTTGTTTGTGATTGGACAAACGCGTCCAGATACTAGTGCTAATTAGTTCTCTCACTCATTAATCGTGTCCAGTCGCTGGATCACTTACATCCCAAATCATGTAAACGGAAAAGTATTTTTTCTTATAATAATTTTTTTAGTATATGGCATTCATATACCTGTATCAAAACACGCCTGTAAGCACAAGTATAAAATTACTATTTCATGGATATGTGAATAAATTGCAATCAAAATAATTACTTCTTTCAGATTCTACTTACATCTAAAATACATATTGAAAAAGGTACTCTAGTAACCGAAGCAAAGCCGTTTGCACAAGAAGGTGTGCTTTTCAGTTCAGGTGTGCACAATTATTTTAAGCCAAAAAATGTTAATCTTGTTTAATTAATATCAATATTATTAATGCATAAACAATATTTTTCTGTGTAGGCGAAAAGTATCGGCGACGACGAAAAATGATAGCGCTTGCTTTTAACAAGAATAGTTTGAAAGACTATATAGAAACCACAACCGAATATGGTGACATGTTCATTAAGCATCTTAAGTCTCTTGGCGATGAAACTAGTCAATCACTTGGAGTAGTATATCCCGATCTCATGCTACGAATTGTATGCGGTAAATTTTTCAGCTCAAAATTGTAATCTTCTTGTATTAGAATTCAATTACTTTGACTAAGATGTAGTCTGAATAATTGAGTACCAAAGTTGGTAAAAGAGCAGTTAATAGCAATTTTAATCGTTAAAATATTGAGATTATTCTAACGCTGTATAACAAATCTAGGTAAACCAAGAAGTTAATATCTTTCAGAGCAATTAACATTTTTGAACTTTTAGAAGTTCGAGTTAAATGATTATTTTTAGATGCAGTCAGTCCGAATTAATGAAAGTGCATCTGTTATACTTATATGGTCTTTTTATGATTATTTCAGATTTGTACTAACAAGGAGAACCCAAGGAGTCCGAGAAATCGATTTGGATGAAACTTTACAGAGACATTCTTTGATCGAAAATATCAGATACATGTCTCGTATTTTAGTCAAATTGGCCCTGGGGCCCGAGTTAATACCCATTTTATTAAAATATATAAGAAATCATGGTTGTCTCAAAACCTTTATTGTAAGGCCAATATATATTGCAGAGAATATTATATAAAAGATATCTAAAGTATAGATAATAAGCTTTCATTTGCATTTTTAAACAAGTTATTAACCCTTTTCATTCAAAAGTGATGAACGTTCGAACATCGAGTTAATTTTGGATGCATTTTTCAACTGAAATAAGCGTTAAATTTTCAGGCCCAAAAATTAACTTAAATTTCGATCGGTCATGACTTTTGAATAAAAAGTGCTATTAACTCGTTCAAAAATGCAAATGGAAGCTTATTAACTATATTTTTTATATCTTTTTTGTGACATTTTCAACAACGTATTGGCTTTGCAAGAAAGATTTTAATACAACCATGATTTCTCATATATTATGAAAGCTTGGGTATTAACTCAGGCCCCAGGGCCCATTTGACTAAATTTCAAGACACGTATCTCATATTTTCGATCAAAGAATGTTTCATCCAAATCGGTATCCAGGACTACTGGGGTTCCCCTAGTAAGTTACGAATAAAAATGACGTTATATATTTTATTCAATTTTGTTGAAGCGATACTAAATTGAAAATTTTTTGAAGCGACACTAAATTGAAATTTTTTTGTATTAAAGCCGTAAAATTCTATCTCACGGCAAGTTCGGAAAATAAAAAAAAATCTAAAAAGACCCATTTTACGTTAATAAATTGAATATGTTTATTCCGGATTGTATATAAAATCGAATCAAACTAAAAGCCGTACGAAAAATAAGATTTTACGTCTGTGATACCAAAAAAATCGCATTTTACAGCCTTGTGACAAATCATACTATTTCATTAGTTATCTAGCTATCATTAGAAACTAGCGAAACTTAGTTCAGCTGAAAAAAATAAGCGGTATCCATACCCCATACATAAGAGTCTCTACTAGTCATCTGCAAAAAATTATTGAAAATTATAATCTTTTATATTGACGCCAACAGGAGTAGTAGTGGGAGTCGATGTAAATGTGATAGGAACTGAAGAATTAAAAACATACAACGAATTACTTGAATACATGATTAATTTCATATTTTATAGGTAATTACTATAAATTATTTATAAATTATAATATTATGTAATATGTTTGTATGATTTAAAAACAAAACAGCGTTGAAAAAATTACTTTTATCAAAGGGCCAGTCGACCGTACCTTAATAATCGGATATTGCCACTATTAAATGAAGGTCGCAAATTAAAACGAATTGCCGAATCGTTTCATAATATTACACATAAGGTAGGTTAAATTACATTCTTATATTCAAACAAAATGAAGTACTATAACATATTTATTTGATTAAAAACATTTTTTGACAGTCCATGCGCAAAGCTCGTTTTGCGCGCGCTTGAATAAAAATACATGCGATTAATCAAGCTTTGTACAAGTCATGTCAAAAAATACTGTTCATTACACGAGCGAGAAGGGTATTTTATCCTCATGTGGTCGTTTGCGCCCAAGCGAAGCAAGTCACTTTCTCGCACTAGTATTGAAATGTACTATTTTACCACTCCTTGCTCGGAATAGAACTTTTGCGTTTGTTTTCGGCGTGCAAAATATGCTATTCTAGCATTTATAAGATTGCAATAATTCTATTTTAAGCGCAGACGAAACAGGCACTCAAAGTCGTGTCTCGTGCACATTGTGGTAAAAACTATAGTTCGATAGATGTCCGCGAAGCAGGATTCGCTTTACTTGGGTGACGAATAACACCCGTACCAGAATCGCCTGTTTCGTGCACTAGTATCGAAATGTACTCTTTTGATTCCTGCTAATATATAACCAACAATGAATGTTTTATTTACATGTAATAGATGTACACAATGCGAAAAGAATATTACCATCAAATTAACAAAAGTAGTGTAACGAAAAGCGAATCTATTGACGTACATGAGGATTTAGAAGTACAAAAAAGTAATTGTAGTATTATATACCTTGATTGTACATTAGATTAAAATGTTTATGTATCTTAGTAATATATGGACTGTTTACTTTAGAGGAAATAAAGAAGCGGGCCATCCTGGATAAACTGTTATCATTTGAAGAAGATGGTTTAATAGATGATTATGGAATCAAGGAAGAATTAAATACTATTATAGTCGCAGTAAGGTTATAAGATTTATTTAAATATCATTTAAGCAGTTTTGTTTTTTTATTTTTTAGCATTAGATATATTTTTTTGAAATACACGCATAACGATACCATTCGCATGCAATAGCATTTAATCTGTTATCTTAAATTAATTTAAAGTTTAATTTTTAGTTATATATTCGGTAATATTCAGTGTTTATAAGCGGTAAACTAAACTATTTTTTAGGCTCACGACACCCTATCAACCGCATTAGTTTTTGCAACAATGTTATTCGCTGAAAATAGGTATGCTCAAGTAAGTGACATTTTAATTTTGTGGTAATTTACAACTTTAACTAAGAAAGACATAGAAGGTTAAAACTTACTCTTTAAGGAAGCAAGCATTTTATCTGTAAATTCAAGACTATAAGTGAGTTCACACTTATACTCAATTATAATAATAAAATTCATTTGGGTATCACCGATGTGACTACATCAATTCTTAGACTCTAGAAATTGATTAGCGTGAGTACTGCGTACTTATAGCATGTTACGCATATACAGACATCGTACCGATAACTGATCACTTATGGATATTTTTAAAGCTTTTCTATATTTATAATTAAAAGAAAAACATTATATCTAATATTAGACTTATTATTATTAGTATTTATCCTTCCCTGGTAAAAAATTAACCAGACGATATGGCCGGGCAGACATATTTTGGCCACGGGTTACAGCCAATTTCTGCCAGTAAGTTCACCATAATATGATCATATTATGGTGATCTTATGTTAAGTGCCAAAGCGTGCATGTTTACTTATTTTATATTATATAATAAAGTGAATATCTAGCCAAAATTTTAATTTCATGAATGTGGTTTATTATTTATAATTTATTTATTATTTTTAAATTATTTTATAATTTCATAATGGACTTCTGGCTGAGAGTGACAGAGTCAGAGACAGACAAATAAACTAACCTTACTATTGTCAAGTAAAATATGTATTTTAATGATTATTATACATTTATATCATTAGCCCCGGTTGTTTATCATTATTTACTTATAATATTGTAAATAATGAGGTTCTTATTAAGTTAAACTATTTTCTTATGATCAAATCCTCAATTCAAAATCATTTTATTTACTAACCATAATTTAATAAGAAATATGGCCACGATATGGCAATAGTCCTATTAAAATCAATTGAAATTATGGCTATATTTTTCAGCATAATGTGGTCATATATGGTGAATTTCGCCATTATATGGCCACAAACCCCATTAACTTTTTGCCAGGGTCGTTTATCTTTCATTCGGCACAATCAAAATATGTAATTAACTAACACTAAAACTCATCAACTAACCAGTTCCTAATCATACCATTGTAACACGTGAGAAGGGTTTCTGATCAAATATTGACATGATATAAAACTGTAGTATAAAATAAATAATAACATTTTATATGCTGAAATAAATTTTATTTTAGAATCGCGCCCGAGCAGAAGTCACTGAAATATTGGACAAAACCGGTGGTAAAATAACATTCACAGAAATACAACAATTTGAATATTTGGAACGGTGTATCAAGGAAGCACTACGGATATTTCCCAGCGCTCCAATAATAATACGTTACTTGAAAGAAGACTTGCAACTAAGTAAGAGTCATATTTTTTATTTTTTATTTTTATTTTTTTTATAAGTCAAATGACCTCGATTCCATTTCTTGCAAATATTTCAAGATGTTGACATTTTCTATTAACAAACTGCATTGATTTCCTAACGGTTTTATAATATATTCAATTTTTTACTGTTAAGCTATAGTAATAATCACATTTTTCAGAAAATCATTTGATTCCTGCTGGTACTGATCTAATGATTATGATTTACGCAATGCATAGAAATCCAGATTTCTGGCCGGAACCTAAGAAATTCGATCCCGACAGATTCTTACCTGAAAATGTGAAGGAACGCCATCCATATGCCTATGTTCCTTTCAGTGCAGGACCTAGAAGCTGCATCGGTAATCAACATTGATTTTGTTCCAATATTCTATGCTATATTAAATAATATTGTTTTTTCAAAGTACAGCAATTAAATAATTTATTTTTACAATGTTATCTGTCTATTTTGCAGGTCTGAATCTGGGCATGATGCAATTAAAATGCCTGTTCGCTGGTATTCTATACAACTTTGAATTAGAACCTGTTGATAGAGTTGATGATGTAAGATTTTACATGCATCTCACTCTGCATTCAACTAAACCAGTTCATACGAAATTTGTTAGAATAAATAGATGACTATATAAAACTTATACCTGGAATGCCACGAGACATTCTTTTGTATGAGAGAAGCAACTAATGTGGATTACGTAATATTTCTATCCATTTGCTTACAAATTATTACTTAAATTCCTAACTAAAGTGCAATAACTAATTCTATTATCTGTATTATTCATAAAGTTTTATATAGACTTATAATAAAATCTAAAAATGAATATTTATTCATTTTTGAAAAATTAAATCAATGATTACCAAAAACAATAGTAAAACACAATCGACTCATTGTACACAAATATTAACGGAAACCATAAGACTAGACCAAAAATTGTTTTGTGCATCAAAAACGTTCGAATTATATCCGTATATTTATACTTAAACAAACAAAAAGAAACTATAAACAAGATTGAAAAGAGAATATATAATATGGAAAAAATGAAAAATATCTGATAAAAAAGATAGATTTCAAACAAACGAAATTTGTTTTGATTAATAGTTTTGGATAAGTATAAGAAATTTTAAGTCAAACTATTAGAAAGATCGAGAAAAAAATCTATCGATCTATGTCTTTTGATTTTTTCTAGGATCCTTACCATTCGTTTATAAGCGTGTTTTATGTGAAAAATTCGCCGCGCGCACCCGCTGCCTGGCTTTTACTTGACGCGCCCTTATATATTTATCGTATTACTTCTACAGAATAAAAATATTCTCCATAAGTATTGGTCTATTCCATAGAACGTTTCTCTCCGTGTATGTTTCTATACTCTACTTATGTCTAAAAGACACATAGAAAAAGGTACTATACTAACTAAAGTAAAGCTTTTCTTTCACGAAGGCGTGGTGTTCAGTTCAGATATGCACACTTATTTTAAGTCAAAAAAATTTCAGTTGAAAAGTATCGACGGTGTTTAACCAGAATAATTTGATTTTGAACCAGAAACTTTGTTCATTAAACATCATGAAGATTTTTAGTTTTTTAGGTTTTCAAAAAAATAGAAAAAAGAGTTTCAAAGGGTTTTGAAATACGTACAATTTGAAACCATTATTTTTAAAAACTTAGGTCGTTCTTTTGTTATTTTGAAGAATATATAAAACAGATATATTTTACTATAAACGCGATTTTATTTGAAAAGATAAGAAAATTGGATTCACAAGTCCTTGTAACATGAAAATTGATAAAAAAGAGGCTTTAAGATGCTTTTATATGGACTTTTATGTAGCAAAACCAATTAGAAACATTTTATTTCAATCCGCAGCGTGTTTCGAATGTCGATGAATAAACGGAGCATGCAATACTGACCTTTTAACGCGCGTAGCTAAGCTGGAAATTTTTCCACCTTCTTTTATCCACTCGACTATAAGGTAAAAGCCCCAGTAACTGGCCGCTTAAGCATATGTGGTAGAATGTATCTCAAATTTAATTAATTAAACCGCTTAAAGTAGAAAAATTTTATTATTTGAGTAGGTATTACTATTTTGTATCAAATAGATTTAAAAAATTTAAGGATTTTAAGACACTGAAAAGGTATTTAAATAATAAATAGATTGTCGCGATGTACTAGTAACTGGTAAGGTAAAATGGAGTTGCCCCTGTGGCCAAATTTAGATGT
>UELV01099390.1:0-45933 GCA_900490015.1 Megastigmus stigmatizans
GAGAGAGAGAGAGAGAGAGAGAGAGAGAGAGAGAGAGAGAGAGAGAGAGAGAGAGAGAGAGAGAGAGAGAGAGAGAGAGAGAACGGTACGCGCACGGAGTCGACGCTGCGCGACTGGTTTTTGATAGCGCGTTTGAATTATTATTGTATTCAAATTACCCTGTGGACTAGTTATATTTTAAGCTTCGCTTTTATGCGCACTAGTGTTTTTGCTTTGTTTTTTGCGCAGGTGCAGTCTCGACTGTTGTGCGCGCCCGCAGTGAAATAAGTGTACAATAGCATTTTGTTTTTTTATCATATTTTTAATTGCATTTATTACTCAGGAATGCTTATTAATTTTACCGTAATAATTGATGAAAATTTCATTTTAATAGGTCTTAAAGTCTAATTAGAAACGCTCGCATAAAGGCGATTTTATTGTTTCTCGCATTTTTACTCTCTTTGATGCTAAAGAAATAATATGCGGTGACATTCTACACTGTGTAATACTTCAAACCTTTACGTCTGTTTTATAGTCCAAATATAAATTCAGCATGAATTATCAGCTCGAGCCGACCAGTAATAGACTCTACATTCGATTTTACAACGCTCGACATTTTCACGTAAAGCTTAGCAGGCACGGATTCAAATAAGTGTGATCAAATACGAGCCGAAGTTATAATAGTATGGCTGCGCGAGTACTCATTATTCCACGTCAATTTCTCCTGCAGCAACGCGAGCTAATAGAATCCGTAAGGAGCAAATAATACCATTTACGCACTGTGCCGAGCGTAAAAGGAAAGCAGGCATTATTGCACGTTATAAGCCCTTGTTGTGACTGTGGATACTGCATATAGGTGTTAACTTTGAAACATTGTGCATAGAAAGTATTGGCGCATTCTAGGTTGAATAACAGGGACGTTCGAATACTCTCATGCTCATTTCAACATATCTTCTTGCAGAAGGAAAAATTGGATATTTTTTATAATAGATTGTGGTTTTCACCAGTCCAAAAGTAGCTAGAATAGAAAATATATAAGCACAGGCATTGCTCAACTGTGCTTTATTATTTTAGGAATGACATTATTTAGTCAAAAATGAATGTATCATGAACTTTTATTATAATATATATCAAATCGAAAAATAATTGTTTCAATTTAATCAAGCAAAGCATAAATTTTCTTCGTCATCAAAGCATCCGTATAAAAATATCGAATTTTTTATATGGATGCTTTGATGAAGGAAAGTTATGCAATGAAATACCAGAAAATACAATTAGTCTAAATTTCGATCGGTACTTTTCAGTCTCAATTCTAAAGCGTGAGTACATCAACAGAGTTTGCAATTGCCGTGGCAATATTTGACAATATAGTCTGAAATGTCATTTTATTATTGAAATAATATTATATGTACCTGCCGATAAAAAAAGTGGGCAATGGGCTTTACTGAAAATCCTTTGATCCCGCTCTTGTTTTTACAAGCGCGTCGAGATAAATACAGACTCTAGTGGGACTGCAGTCGGAGCACAGAAGGCAAACGAAACATCTTACTTTATCAGGGCAGAACAAGATGTACTTATCCTGAATGTCGTCTGTGCATAATACAAGTTTCGTCTGCGTTAACGTTAAAGCTGACTTACACTGAATATTTTTTGTAATTTTTTTTTCAAATTTTGTAAAAGTTTTCTCATGCTAGTTTATTATTAATCGAATCTTCATTGATGTTCTAATGAAACAAAATTTGTTACTTAAAAAAGAATAAGAAAAGTGATGTATTTTAATTTTTTAATTAAAATGTTTGAATGGGTCTTATATAATGGGTACTTTATATTGGACCCTTATTTGTGCAAAGCTCGATATGATTTTATTCTGAACATTTTGTAATATCATAATTCGGATGTGAAGCACATGACAAGTATCTTTTAGTTCGCACTTTACAGCCCGCTGAAAAAATTGCTTGTCAAAATCATGTTCACGATAATCTAATCTATTATTTCAAATATGCTCTTTACAATCGAGAAAAAAAAATGCGGAACCTCGTATCGAATCGCAGTTAGTCTTATTGTCGATTTATCTTCTCCTTCGCAAGCTTAAAATAAAAAAAAAACTATAAAGAGATCAAGCAGTACAAATATCGCGCTCTTCACGTCCGAGATCAGCCACACGAATCGGTCGATAATGGGGCCATTCGCAAATCACATCTATATACATTTACAACTTTCTCGCGCGCGTCCCGCAGGCGCTCAATATAAAAGCACCTATTCCCAAGTACGAGACCCGCGCGCGAGATGCAGAGCCATAAAGTGTGCGAGAAGAAAAGAGCTATTTCCAATTTTTCAATCATCGACACATCACGCGGAAACAATGAACTCGTCGTTGGTTTCGACGCGAAAGATTTACGGCTCGCGGCTTCCATAATAATAAAGACGCCGCCGCAGTCGCTGCTCGGCCGAGCGAGACTTTGGACTCGGGCCTTTGGCCGCGGCGGCTAGACTCTTGCAGGGGCTTCTCTCGGATTCGAACGTGAGCTCGATAAGCATCGCTTCGCTTCGAAAGAACGTGCGCGCGCGCCTCGTTTTTGCCTTCACTTCTCGAGCTCTGACGCTCTTATTCGCCACTTTTTTTCTTCTTCTCCTCGGCTTTTTTTAGCTCTGCGACTGTATACAGAGGTATACCTTTGACCGGAGAAGTAAGATTCGCCTTTTTTTTCTGTCTCTCGGTGGGGCGCTTGGCAGGTTTGGCTAATTCAAGGTCGGGATCAGACTGAAAGGCAACTGTGTGTATTTTTCAGACGTAGCAACGACGAGTAGGTATAATGCGTTGCGTGCGGTGGGATTTGGACGGCGAAATGCACTTAGACGTTACACGGATCGTTATATTTCATGAGATTCCAATTCCTGTGTTCGTCTTATCGATCTTTTGATTTGAATCTATTTATAGATAATAACATAGTTTACTGCTATTAGTTTCTATTTATACTCGACGCGGTGAAAATGTATTAATTGCTGGTAGATTTTCATTAATTGTTATTGATGTAGTGTGAACATTTCTTTTTTACTGAGAGAAAAGTTGCGATTACTCATTTTATCATTAAGAGCGAAAAATTAATCACTTTTATTTTATCGAAAATAAATTTTTATTATAAAAAGAAATTACGTAGTGTATAATGAATGAGAGTAGTTATGTTTTACATTCATTTCAATTAATTTTTCAATTCCTTCCATAATGAGTCTATATTGTGTAAATTATTTGCAGTTGCCTGTAATAAATTTATTTTCTTTAATTAATGAATTCTTCAATTTTGTTTTATTCATTGGTTCTAAAATTTATTTTAGTAAACACAAATATTTCTGTTCTACGCAGTTAAACCAAGCATGAGCTACTTTACTGAATTTGTTATTGATTTGTCCAATGTTTTTAAATATTTTACGTGTACTCAGGAGATATTATTCACTAAAATAATGAGTTTTTGCGTATTAAAAGTATATAATCCCTATAATTTTTTATGAATGTATTTATGTTCGCATCGATAAAACGATTACATGCAAAGCTCTAAGTATACAAACACTTTTAATAAATTGGATTCTTATTTTACAGAAAGTGCAAACAGTAAACTAGAATTATTGATTATCAAATTATATGAATTATTCTTCATTTTTATGGTTTTCATTCAGATGTCTCAAGATATATTTAATATAGTGCTGCAGTGTTATGGAATTTATTCAGTCTGCGTTCAACATTCCTAATCTAAAATACTCAATGGTGGTTTAGTTTCGTGAGCGTACGCCAGCCTTCGCAAAAGATCCGGTGGATGTAAAATCAATTATAGTTGAGCGTTGTTGACGCTCATTGAAAGTTTCCTGATCATGCGATGGCAAATACACGAAATTGAGTTATTTGCTTTACTAATGGCTTGTTGTGAAGGCATTTAACGTAGTTGTGCATAAGCAATCAAACATAATCATTTGTTCTACTTACAATTAGCGAAAGCTTCGTTTAGGGAGTAAACGCCGTTTGCGAATACATTACGTAGTTATACTCGAGCGATTTTCATTTCGTTTTCACTTGGTCCTTCGCTTAATAGAAGCTATTACTTGTATGTTGATTGCTTTTTACTTTTATTTAAAAAGAAGAATATTACATATGTATTTTTACCTTTTTTTTAAGTTGAAATTCGTATAGTATTGCGTGCAACTAAACAAATCGAAATTCTAGCTACAAATTCATGTAATTCAATCAATGCAACGAGACAACCTGCAAGCCCATTATTATTTTAAAGGAGGATGTTCGCAAGATTCGAATAAAATGCAGTGTTTAGAGCAAGCGTACGAAATGTGTGTCCTTATTTAAAGTATGGAATAAAATTTAATTAAAAAATAATAATTTCTCCCTTGCTTAAAAGGAAAGTTTGAAAAAACTTGATGCTAACGAGCGTCTTTCTGTATTCGACTGTTTCTGCTTACACGCATTAAGCACATAGTACAATCAGCTCGCAATTTTAGTCACTATCGAAAACTTAGTGTATTATCTACCACTGCTTTTTTAGAAACAGTGGTAAAGTTCATTTCATCGTTTCATTGTATATTATACATTAATTTTCAGGTAGAATATTTAAATAAACTATCGTTTTGTACTCCAAAATTAAGTGTCGTTGATTCATCTCATATTTTTATTTATTGGGTACAAGTATACGGACATACTCCTTTAAGGTGAATTCGTACGAGTAATACTTACCGTCATTTGCGGTCAAATTTTTTTAATATTTTAATATTTTGTAAAATAGAGCGTCATTCCTGGGACCACAAAGAATATCGGTCTACTTTGAAGTGGAAGAAACATTGAAATTGTACGAAATTAGTATGAAATTACAAATGTTAAGAAGTACGATATACCTATACGGATTCGCGTTAAAAACTAAACAAATTCGCGATTCACGTATCGTACCATTTAATGCATACGGATTTGCAACTAATGCTGATACGATTATAATAGCAGGAACAATCAGCCTAATGGCACTTTTAGATCTTGTTATTTTTCAATTGACGTGTATCTCGTATCTGGTCAACCCACATGCATAGAAACAATGATGAAAATAGGTATACCGCGTCTGACAGCAAAGAAATGAAAGGGTAGAACCGTGAAAACGCGCGCGTCTATTCCATCCCGAGTCCAATAACGCAAGCGCATACATAACAGAACGGACGAAGACGACGATGACAAGGCATCTTTTTATAGAAGCGCACGATGATAGTCTCAGCCGCTGGACAGACGCGCGGAGAGCACGAGCGGTTTTAAGGTGCGTCCACCACTTCCGTCTCCCTCCCTAACCCCCCCCCTCTCTCTCTCTCTCGCTCTCTCTGTGCTTGTCTTTCGCGGCTGCGCACACACATATACACACACTCAAACACACGTGCGTAGCCCAGTTCGCGTGTCTGGCTGCAGTTTATAGATGCGCGCGGCTGCATAATGTGCCACTGTTATTCCTTTCTCGTCCTCTCTTTATCGATTTAAAATTAGAACTCCTTAGATGCGGAGAGGGTTTGCGTGTGTCAAAATAGGAGACCGAATTCGCGGCTAAACTTTTTAATCAAATTCATTTTATTATTACCCCAAGAAGCTCGTGTCGAGGTGAAGATGAGAGTGCAAAGTATATAATCAGATATTAAGGACATTTATATTGCAGGCTTATTAAAATGTTTATTGTCTGAATATTACATTCGATTACAGGATCCTATTCCATAATAAATAGTTGAAATCTATAAATTAAACTATTAAAGCTTATTTCTACAAAATATCTGGGAGGAATTTTAATCTGAAAGATTTTTCATACTTATATATAAATAAATGCAAATTATGATTTATATGATGACAACCTATATCGTTGGCGAATTTCTTCAATTTTCAAAGCCTATATATAGCTGCTGAAAAAAAATGAAATTAAGAGACTAGAAAGAAAATAAAGTTGTCTGCATGTACACGCAATGATCATTCTTTACAATGAAAACGCTGCTCATAAAAAGCTAGCCGAATCCCATGCCCCATATCAATAAAGTCTCCCATTCAATGTCATAGACCTTCACTTCACCCCTATTCGATGTAACACCGCGACAATAGCTCGTACAAATTAGACATTCACAGGCCACATTAAACCGACAAAACGGAGGTCGGAAACATAAGCGCATTTGATTTGCTTGGGTTGGATACATGCACGAGGCGCGGAGTATAGGAGCATTGCTCAACACTCGAGTGCGCACCCCACGCTATACAACTCCTCTCTTTTCGTCGCGTGGAGCAATTTGAGTTTAAGGGTCTCGGAGCATGGCAAGAATGCGTGCGCCTCGACCGCGTACAGAGGCTGGAAACCGAGAAAAACGTATAATGGTATACGCGTTTAATTAAATAACGGACTAATGGCTGTGTTTAGTCTAAGAGTATATATATAAACTGGCCATGGTATAAATTGAGTTGTTAAGCGATGGCCTCTCTATAGGCTCATTGTTTCAAATAAAAAATGTTAGGGTATTGTTGCAAACGGATCCGCCTCCGCCTTTTACATTTCTACAAAGAAGCTACTATTTTTAAGATCGATCTACTTTTATCACTCGAGAGATCTGAATTCTTTGTTATTTAACACAAATTTCTCCTGCAAAGTCATGGTGTGAATTTCTTTTACTGTTATATAACTTTATTTATTACCAACGTAACGGCCTTAAAGAAGTCTGTATTGTAGATCCTCGTGTTAAGGTCGCTGCATGCGCAAGGCCAATAAATCAATGAAAATCAGATTTTAATTTCTCGTTAGTTGCAGGTTCAAAACTCTTTTTTGCACACACTCGTTAACAATTTTCAGATTACACACACATAGGCTGCATATAATAGGTTACTGTTAGGAATTACTAAAGCATGACATAACGAAACTATGTAACGCTTTACAATTTCCGACTAAATTTATTATTTCGAATGGAGAATGAAAAGAGAGGCGCGATAAATCTCAAACATATATTATATATTTGCTGCTGCCCGCAGCAATTAATTCTGAGAAATGCATTCGGTCTTTAATGGATTGCGATTCCCCTAATGACTTTCGTTAATTATTTTTAAAAATGAATCACGAGCTTAACTTGGCTGCAGGTGCGAAAGCATTCAAAAGTGCTTGTAGCAGAAATTCCCTCAATCCACCATAAACTAGTTTCATTATTCAGTTCGTAACGAATATACTTATATAATAAAAAAATTTTTAATTAATGCCCAAGAGTTTAAATTTTACTTAATCTTTTTCGTGCATTCGATAAAATATTTGAGTCTACAGGTTTAAATAACGTCTGCACTAATTGTTACTTTTATTCCCAATGATTAAAGTTATTGAATGATCATATTATCATCTGTTTTCAACGCAAATCGCAGTGACAGTATTTGCACATCAGTTTACACGTTCTAAACAGTGGGCAATTCCAATTTACCATCAGTCTAAGTTTAAATTTCCCCAAAAAGACCGTCAGAACCAAAACAAAACTTTGACTCAACAAAGGTTTATATGAAGCTGAACGTGTCGTTCACGGCGTGAAAATGAAGATTTACAACTTGAATGCCGTCCAGCAGCCTTTGATATCCGGCATAGGCATTAAATCAGGGCATCGGCGCGTCGGTGTGCGAGATTCCTCAAAACGGACTGCCTCCAATCTCAATAAATCAAAGACTCTCTCGGATAGCTGCACTCTCGGCTATATAAACGCGTCCACGCGCTCTGCCTAAGCAGTGCATCGAATCCACGTCCGAACTTCCTTATAGGCACGCAGTGCACGCGTTCGCTCCCGAGCATATATATACATGTGCACACGTATGTGCGCCGCTATATACACGGCCCAGACATTACGGAAGGCTTGCAGCCAACGGTCCGTGAAGCTATCCGTTCTCTCTTTCTCTCTCTCTCTCTCTCTCACGCTCTCTATATGCTTCCTCCCAAGAGAGAAGCGGCTTACCTCGCAACCGAGCCGATATTCCGCTGCGGAATTGAGCCGCCGGTATCCAACCGGCCGTCAGCTTCACTTCTCTCTCTGTTATATATATATGCTGAGTTCCGTCGCATCGCGTCGCGCGACCTCCTTTTTTCCTCTACATGCCGGACAAACTGCACTCGTCGCTCTCCGTCATTTTCGCGCGCGAGGACTGCTTCACCTTTGGATGATCGGAGCTGTGCTACTGCATCTTCCTCCCTTACCCCCCCCCCTCTCTATCTCTCTCGTTCTCTCAGCTTGTTTTTCTGCCTCGAGGAAGTCGCGGCGGCGTTTCTAGCTCCGCAGCTTTTTTTCTTCCCTTTGGCTTTCGGGAGAGATTGTGTTTTTAATGTAACCCGGATGAAGGAGGCACTGGAAGCAGGTCAAAACTGGTAGTCTCCGTAGTCGTGGTGGGAATGCATTTTTTATAGGCGCTGCGGGAATTCGCGAAATGGAAAGACTTTTTTTTTTCGTTGATAACGACGTCTTTGTTTGCTGAGGTGTGAATTGGTATGTCGAGGGATGGATATTTATTGTATTTGGGGGGAAACCGAATTCGAATATCATCAGTAGAGACAGGTAAAGTTTTTGGAGAATGGTTATCATTGGATGTTTTGCCTGACCCCAACAAAGATACACTGCAGTATCTTTGTATAATTCACGATATAATATAGGACTCCGTGCTATAGCCTACAGCGGTTTGGTACAAAAGGAAGTTTAGTATTCAATTCAACTGCAAAATTCGCTGTCGCCCTACATTTCAAAATCCATTGAGGTGCAATTTTACCAACTTCTGATGGATATTTCGTGTCGGATATATATGCTTACGCTGCAGTCTAACCAGATTTCAGAGTTGAATAGATTTTGCTAAAAATTTAATGGTATAATTGACTATGGATAAATAATTATATAGGTGTGCAATTCTTAATTTACTTTATCATTTCAATTTAAATATTTTATACGATACCTATAATACTTAAGGTGTCATTAATAAACTATAAAATTAAGGTTAGCTAAATATTTTCATCGGAAAATTTATTAAACTACACCAATTTAAGTTCGTTTATTGCAATGTTATTATGCTCTAGTTATAAAATACTTAATTGCTCGCTTAAGCTGATTTATTAATTTTGTACGATAACAAAAGTTTTGGCTAAAGCACTGGAAACCAATTTTGCATGAAAGTTCCCGTCAAGTTCTTAAATTATCAAAAGTTTTATTAACAAGACATTAATTTTCTATCTTACGCATTGAATTTATTTATTATGAAACGATATATCTTTGTCTATTTATAACAATTGTACCGGCTATTTTATTATCATTAAAGTGTACTAATGTTTAAATTTCAAAATATTAACAAGACTCAGAGATATGGAATTTTAACTTTCTCCCAAATCACCCTGTCTTACCTGCGTAATATCATATTTTTTAACTTCTTTAATAAGAAGGATATATATGATACCGGTGAAATGCACTTTTTCAGAAGCATAACATAATATGACTGAGACGAAAGAAAATTACCTCTTTCGATGCAGTTTTTAAATTCGGTTGAGTTAAAGTGTATATTATTAGACCTAATTACTTTTCTTATGAATACTTAATCTACAGTTTTTTAGAGCGCGTTTGAACAGCGCATATTCGCCGATTCCCTTACAAGTTGCATACATTGTAACAAGTTTTTTTTTTTCAATATTTCCTATCATTATCATTTGAAAGTGTACAGAGCGCATAAATTATACAGTCAAAAATTCATCACTCAATAAGTAGTAAAAATCTTATCAAAAGTACCTTAATGAAAGCGCCGAAAGTAAAATTTATATTACACTTATACGTCGTAGCGGAAGACATTATGACAACGATGACATCATTTTACCGTCCATTAATACTTCTCACAAAGATTTCAGTGTCGCAATTCAGTCTTTTCTGGAACTTTGCAGCGAAAGTTATACATATTATATTCTCTGCACAGAAGCGTTTAATCTAATTTTGAGACTCCGAATTATGTCACCGGTAGACCTTAATGACAAAGTAATGCGCCGCGCAAAAATAGTCAATGGGAGTCTGTGCACTTTCTAAAATAAACTCGCGCGCATCTCGCTCTATATTTATATCTTCTAGCGCATCATATAGAGCCATCACATGTATATTCACGTGCAGCTCGAGGACACTGCATGCGGAAAAGTCAGGAGATAAGCGGCGAGTAATCGTCCGATAAAATGAGTCCGCGCTGACAAGCGTCTCTCTCTCTCTCTCTCTCTCTCTCTCTCTCTTTCTATCTATCCGATTCCTCCTTTTTCGGGGCGGGAGTCGAGAGACGTATAGTATCGCGTGATTTTTTTTATCCGCAATTTCACGCTTCGCGGCAGACTCGCTCTCGCTCGGCGTTACCTCATCTCTCTCTCTCCTCCTGCTCCTCGCGCGCGGTTACACCTAACCCACCGTTTATCGGATAAAACATATCTCGCTGGCTCGCATACGGTTCATGTTAGTTTCGCCATCCAAATATCTCCCGGACTTTTTAGGTGCGCTCAACTGCAATTCCAATTTGCGCGAGAATTTCTGCACGAAAGTATGAAAATTTCACATTAACGGTATGTGGTGCAGCGGTGATTATTGCAGAAAATGATTTTGATCCTCTTGATTAAGATTCGTTTGACTTAACGACAGAATTCAATGATTACATAAAATTTAATTGAGTAATTGTTTACAGTACTGTTACAATGTAATACTTTTATAGTGAAATTCAGCGTGATAATGTTTTTTTTTCGATTTTGATTGAATTGATGCAATCTTGTATTATAGATAAACAACTTAAGCGAGAAATTGCTTGTTACTTAATTTCTTCAAAGAGTTTTTACAAAATCAGCTGCGTATATTTCCAGAACTATTTTGATGATCAATCCAATTTCGTCGTAGATCATGGCATCATATATATGATACATGAAATTGGAATAAATATCAAAGAACTGTATTAAAAATGGCTATATACTTACTAATTTTGTGTAGTCATACCTTCTTTAAGAACAAGGAGCTATTTTCCGTTTACTTTGTTTCAATTTTACACTTTCATTAATTATAATAATAATAAGTAAAATATTTTTAAATTTTTTAGTTGTACGTATTTTTCATATTTCGATTTAATACTTAGACATCATATTAAATTATATGAATATACTTTTTACATATATATACATTTTTTTACCTATAACCGCTTACAATGTGAACCATCAATTTGACATTGTACCATCGACACTAGCATTTGCAGTAAGAAAAAAAGAAGCTGGAAAATGAAGTTTGTTAGTTCGGAAGCCTGCAAGTCACGTCCCGTACACGAAAGTAAAGTTTTGTCAGTCGAAAAGCAGTGGTCTTGGTGTCAGACTGTGCCGTTTATAAAACCATTAAGGTCTTACTCAAAAAAAAAACGATTGCACAACACCTGGCAAAGTCTCCTCTGCTCTGGCCATAGTTCGTCTCCAAAGTGTGACATAGCGTTCCGTGTAACGCGATATTACTGTCATTTATTCTATTAGATATAAAAGAGAAACTGGGTCAATTGTGCGCGCTTCTTTCCAGTTTAAGTCGCTGCGAATGACCCCGCGGGCGACATTAGCAAATTATACTTGGAAAATATCCATTGAGGACTGATTTTTTTTAACTTTATATAATATTGTAGATCGTAAGTGTGTTTGTGTGACGAGCCTTATTAACAGAGAATTTTACTTTATTGTTACAGGCCAAACAACGTGCCTCCGTAAAATGGCTCCTGTCGAAAGCTTACAACAATCGCGTCCCCGACAAACTTCGGGAGCCTTACTATCGCGATCACGAGGTAATGTAACCACAACGCTATAATTATAAGTAATTATTTTTTAAAAAAACTTGTAATACTCTATATTTAAATGAACGAATTAGCATTAATTAATTTATGAACATAAATATTTTTACTTTTTATGTAAATGCTTTTTTCTAACGTATTACTCATTTTTTTTTAATTAGAGAGTAACTAGTTTTGTTATTAATAATGTATCAAATATAAGAATGAAGCATGCGAACCATAAGCGAACAACGCCTGAACAATGCATACCGTTACTACTGTAAATTTTTCTATGCAGTAATATTTATGTTCTCACTGACTTTGTTCATCTTAACTATCTGCTTATTATATTTAATCTTTTACATGAGTATATAATTTATGTAGAGTGAATTACGTTGGAATTATTATAATAATAATTTCTCTTACTTAACGTCAGACATTTTTGTTTATTTCATTTAAACATTTAATAAATATAAAATAATTTACTAATAATATATATAAGATATAATTGGACGAAAAAAGAGCAGTAATTTTCTTGTCAGTTACAATTCACCTTTAAGATTTTCTTCTGCACTGTGAATGTTGGTACCGAGAAGATAATTTGAATAAAATTACTACTTGACCTACACGCTTTTACTTTTATCGATTTTATACTCTTTGAATAAACAATAGTTTTTATGGAGAAAAAAAAAACTACATTCTTTTGAATAAAAATAGCTTTACTTGCGTAGGCATTGTTAATGATAATCAGCGTGCAAGAAATATTTAGTGGTAAAGTTTAAAGTTTGACAGCGGGAAAATATATATATATATATATATATATAAATGATATTAACGAAATATCGGGGTGGATATTGCAGGATCAGGAGCACCTGAAGCCGCAAATCGTACACGCACTCTCCAATGCGGAACTCTACTGCCTGGCCTTGGCGAACATCTACTCGGATCCAAATTACCACAATCAGAATCACACTGGCATCCTGCAAGCACTCGCGAGAAAGGGGGTGTTCGTCGCCGAGCCAAATAGCACGCCGCTTACCGAGACGATCCTCATACAAAACTCACCACTTAAAATGGTATAACCCACATTTCTTTTGTTTGTCGCTGCCACGCTCAGAGCTGAAAAGTCCGCCATTCTCTCTCTATCTCTTCTTCTGCACAGCTGTGCTCTTTTAATTGATACGTTTTTTCGTTCGCTCGCGACTCTGGCAGCGGTTGAAATAATACTTTTTTTTTCAGTTTCATTAAAAGCTCGGTAGAGTAGAGCGCGACAAATGAAATCGTCTGGAGGATATACGTGGTATTGTTTATGTTTAGTTGGTGCAGAATGATTCGAAACACTAATTAGTCGTAGTTTTTATTTTTGTAACTTGCTTGAAATATTCGGAGGACTAATGATATATATGAAAATATTTACGGTTATATCGAATAATTACTTGCATATAATTAATTTGATACCTATTAAAATGAACTGTATATTAGTTTTTATCATTATGTACGAAGCGAACGCCAGCTCATAGGGCAGAGTTATGACCAAGGGACCTGATTTGTTTCAGTCCGCGCATATGGCTGTGATAGAAGGCCTTATGGTCTTGTATGCGAAGGAGGTGGTGACGGGTGAGCGGGTGGTCGCTGCGATCCAGCGCTTCGATCCCCAGCCCCGGCAGATCGAGACGCCCCAGGACCACGAGCGAGGCCTCCTACTCTGGATCAGCCACGCCTCGTCCGCCCTGATAGCCAAGATCCAGGCCGAGGAGGGCACGGGAGCTGGGGAGAGGGGCCGACTGCCCGAGCTGCCCGCGGCCAAGGACCTGCAGTCCCTCTGCGACGGGGTCGGACTCGCTGCGGTCGTCGCCTATTACTGCCCCGGCGAGCTCAACTGGCTCGACATCAGGGTGTCCAAGAGGCCCTCGGTCGCCGACGCCCTCCACAATCTCGCCCTCGTGCACGCGTTCTGCCTCAGATGTTTGCCTTATCCGATCTTCCATATGCAGCCAGAGGATGTCACCTACATGAGGGGGTAAGAATTGCTTTTTCGCGCCCTTTGCTATAAACTTTCATTTGAAAAAAACTGTATATTCGTTTTTTCGTACAATGTGTTGAGGGAACGTTCGTTATTCAACAGTACAGCCAACTTGATTGTTGTAAAAAGATTATTTTGTGAATGAACATAATTTTGCAGGATGATTCTTTTCAAAGGGTGTGTATTTTTTGCTTTCTAAAAAATTTCTTACTAACTGGTTGATAGAATATGCCAATGAAAGAAATTTAATAGATGAGCCCTTCAACTTTAAATTAACATGATTTGGATTTTCTTTCAATTTTCAATCGCATTTGTGTAATCTTTTAAAAACTGATGTAAGTTTTTCACTAAAGTATCGTCCGTAATGTTGTATGTACATTTCATTGAATTTTATGCGGAGAGAGAGTAAACTGCCAATATACTGTTTCTCTCAGTTGCAGTCTCTTTCATAAATCAATATTCGCGAATGCAAACGTCAAAACCATTCGCTTTTAATCGAGTGAGAAGGTTTCTTAAAATACAGTAATGAAAACTATCTTGAACCGCCTTTATAATGTCTACCGGTATGCGATAAAAATGCTCCGATTGAAAATATTATAAATATTCTAATTTAATGTTAGTAAAAGTTTTTTTTATTAAAGACGTACTTAAAAGCTGTCGCTAAGAATGTACATAAATCAAACGACACATTTTCCCATAAATAGCATGAAAAGAGTGTAATAATATGAAGTGTCAGGCGATAAAAAATGCAATTACAGTTAGTGGAATAGCCCGGAAAAGACGGTGTTTATAAGTAATTTCAGTTTCAATGGCCATTAATTCGTTAACGTGCGTTTGAAATCATTCATGACTTATTCTTAAATTTATATATTCATCTTTTAAATTACTATATCATTTTGACAGGCTGCTGTTTATAGTCTGAAAGCATTTTCAACATCCTGTTATCTTTCATCAAAAATATTGAAATGAATTAATAAGTCCTTTGAATATATCATTGTCTCGGTGAAAACAAGGCCTATCTCAAATTTTCTGTTCTATGTCACCTTTTGTAGTTAAAAATATACTCGCGAATACGTTTTTCTTCGTAGAAATTAATTATTCCTCTCAAGGATATATTAAAGATCTTTTTTTTTCATGAAAGTGTAGCTTATACTGAGAGGATGGTTTTAATATAACATTTTCCATGTAAATTTTCACATTTATGCAGCTTCTATAAATTCAAAGTTGAAAGAAAAAATTTTTGTTCGGAGATAGAGCCTTTTTGATCTGAAAAGTTAAAATAGATTTTTTTTAACCAGAAAAGTTAAGATAGGTCCTTTTGTCACCGAGGCGACGATATTATAAAGACATTTAAGTAAATATGGTTCTTAGTAATTTCATTAAATATAATATATTTAAAAGAAAAAAAACTTTAATTTTATATTTTATAAATCAAATATGTATTATCTATTGCTAGCAAATGTATATTTTGATGTATTATTGCTAATTCGAATATTATTTATGCAACGTCCTGTTGCTTTTTTAACCTTTAGAGGACCGGAAAGCCGATATATCGGCTCGCCCTGTGATATGAACTTTTTACATAGTTGATACATGATACTAGACACTAATTTGGGCACTTTTCTATCGTGATTTTAACTCTTAAATCCCGGCCGTCTAAAGGTTAATATTTGAAATGATTCTAAGATGATAGCACAATACTAGAAAAAAACAATGAAAGATTATATTTAGTTTTTCTACAGGTAATATCAATTACGTCATTTTAGGGATGGCTTAAATTTTGGCCTATTGACGCTGCTTGCAATTTTTTTACTATTATTTTTTTTACAATTGTAAATTTTCGTAACCATAATATTATTCACAATGAAATTCAAGGCATTAATAGCTACAAGCGTAGGTGGAGGTTACATATAACATATTTCACTAATATATGCATGAAAGAAGCATTCTTCCTGTTTCCTTTCATTAATTTTTAATTTATACACAAAAAGCGTGTAAAAAAATTATTTCATAGATAGGTATCACTTACACATGGAAAAAAATACTGTTTAATTAATGTTACAAATAATTATATTTTGATATTTTATGCAATATTCAGTATAATAAGTAAATATCACTTAATTGTTCACAATTTATAATCCTTTTTCATTAAAATTAAAATTTAGTCGAATTTAAAAGTCTACGTATTCAATATTTCCCATTGTCTTTTAAATAAATAAGCTTAAAAAAATGAAAATGTGATAAAGCTATCAAGTTAAAAAAGGTTTCATCTAACACCTATTTTTATCTTAACGCTTTCCGTTTACCTATATAACAGAATTAAATAGTTGTTAATCTCTTGCAGGTCCATGAAGCAAAATCTGGTAGTCTTTCTGGCCGAGATGTACAACGTCTTGGAAATCCACCCCGCCAAATGTGTGCGCTACCCCGGCGAGGACAGCGCGCAACAGTACTTGGACGGTGAGTAAACTGTAAGGTGTCTACCTACCTAGAGAAACGCTGGAACAGCTCATTAGATAAGCGACGAGCGGCCGTAGGGCCGTGGGCCCCTCCTCTCTTTGTATTCCGCGAAAAGAAATTATTTGGTGGTGGGGTACAAATGACTGGTGACGGCTGGCTCGCACGTATTACATTACACTTACTCGCTCTATATTTATTCTTTTTTTTTACGATTTATTATTCATGGAATCCCAGTTTGATCGCAAACGACTCATCTGTCATTCTTATTTGTCTGCACTCGAAAGGATTTCTCTATAAAATTAATCTCTTCGTTTCGTTGGTATTTTTTGACAGTTGGGGTAAAGTTTCCCAGCTTATAAATCGTGCTATTATTATATTTTCTAAAATGACTAAAGTCCGTCTTTTATTTGAACATTCACTGTACTAATAAAGTGTTTTATCTAACATTCATTGATTAATATTAATTAGGTCTAAACTTGTTTTCGTAAATAATATTAAATAAAAAAAGAGAATCTCTGGTCAATTTACTCTACCTGAACAAATAAATAATTAGTATTATTTTATTAATTCTTAGTCAAGCACACAAACTATTATTTTATCCTAATAAATTTAAACAATAATGTAGTTCTGTTACTATTTTTCCATTGCATAAGCCAATGAAAAATTTTTATTTAGATGTTGTAATGTTATGTGGTATCTTACCGTTCCAACCAATTAATACTTTGAGCGCAAACCATATGAACGTGTCAAATTCATTTCCAATGTCAGCAAATAAATGTCTAAATTAGTTGTCTGCGATCAGAATGGTATCATGCTTCTTATTGGTGTCAATATATATACACACAGTCTTGAGATATCGTTGCACCCAATTGACTGAAACGCTCAGTGGCTGTTAACAGACCTCGATTTTATCTATATAATAAATAAATGTAAATAAATAAAGTAACACAAACTGCTGCGCGTCCAAAGTACATTGAGAGTAGAAAAGAAAAAAAAAAGAGAGAGAGCGACGAAGAGCGGAATTGAGACGGACGATGAGTGGCAGCAGTGAAATAGACACAACAGCACATAGCCCCGTAAGGAATATGATAAAATTAATGAAAGATATGTAATATTTCCATATATCTCTATGGCGTATCTACTACTCTCGGTCTCGATGCTCGACTCTCTGCGACCGACGCGCCTCTTCACATTCCTCTTCTCGACGAACACTTAAGCAGCGTGCCCGCGCAATAGTCACGGCGTAGCTCATAAGCGGAGTCTGCCGCAGTCCGTAACTCCGATTCCTGATTTGAGAAGCAACCTCTCCGTGTCCGCTCCGGGCTTCACAGGTATCCGCACGCTATATGCCACCAGCAGCAAAGCAATTCATCGAATCTTAACTAAGTGGTGTTCTCTATCTCTCTATTCTTCATTAAATTAAACAAAGCCAATAGAACGAGAACAGTCGCTGATACTAAGTACCAAGGCGACTAGAATGTGTTCAACATGATTTCTTAGTTTTTTTTTCCTATTTTTTTGTATTCATTTCAAGCGGAAGTCCTTCGACTAGGCTTAAGGGGTCGTAGTAACATCAGTGTCTGCAATATTTTATCGCAAAATTGTGTGTTTCAGTCTCGGATTCTGTGAAAGCCGAAAATCCTGTAGAGCTTAAAGATACTCGTCATTCTGCTAAAGAATTGAATTTCATATTAGTTGAGCCACATACAATGGGAATACGTAATCAATCGAGTAGTAAGATTGATAATTGTAGCAACTAATTTTCAATGGTTACAAATTCAAAATAAATAAGATATTTTACGTGTTTAATAATATATATAAATTTTTCCTTTGCAAAGTTCTGAAAGTTTCGATACATAATTTTATTTCTTTATAAAACAATAAAACTTTTAAAATTATACATATTTATTTAGATAATTTAATTTTTCGGTTTTAAGTATTCTTGACAATCGATAAGTCGTAAAATGTTTTATATCCTACAATCAAATTTAAAAAACAAGTTTAATGTAACTGCTGCATACGACAAACGTAAATTTTTTTCAATTCATATACATTCGACAATTCCTAAAGATTAGAAATTGTATAACTGAGTAAATAAAATATAATCGTACCTCTTTTACATCAAAGAACGAGAAAAACAAGCAAGAAAAAAAGGTTTAAAAAAATGATGCGATTGAAAATATGCTGAACTTATTTTCAGGCACACTCCTTAAGCGCCAAAACATCTGCTAATGCTTGTCTTATAAGCTTTCGTTTTATTTTCAGTTTGCATGTGTTTTTTTGTTTTTGCGCTGCTGAACCAGACGAAGGACTTTTTGTGCATTCTTAGGATTCACTCCATATTTATTCGTTCGTTTGTATTTTTTGCGATGTATTTCATTTTACTTTATGTTCGCACACATTTTCTGTTGATGCATTCCTATTTCAATCGTTATTTTTATTTTATTTGTCGTTTCTTCTTCGTTACTTTTTGTAAGGTGTATGATACGTACTTTAACATCTAGAATGCTATGATGTTAGGAGGTAGTAAAAAAACCGTTACTCACAAAGTTCATGAAAACCTTATTCACACTAAAGCTCATGAAAGTCATAGATTGGTTTTTGTGCAATGTATAATTAAATAGTATTTTACTAACCACCCGTAGTTTGTTTAACATTATAACAAGTGTAAGGAAATCTATGTTCCTTTAATGATTCAATCTTCAACTATTTATTAATATTTTTAGTTCAAAATATACAGAAAAAATCGAAAAATAGTTTTTATTGCTACTATTTGAAACTTACATATTGAAATCAAATAGCAAATATTTAAATTTCAAATTTATATTTTAGATAAATACACTATTAAATTTTAAATTATGCACAATATATTTTGGATTAAAATAAATAATATCTTTTAGGAGAATACGTTCTGCAAAATTGACGCTGGATATTGTTACCACTATTACTAATTATATGTGCGTTGAGAATCAAATAGAAATATTTATTAAAATTGGATTTTTAAAATAACTGTATTTTATTTCAATAGATATGGAAATGATATCCAGCGAGTCATTAACAAAGGTCCTATAAATAATAACTTGTCATTAATTTAACGCTTTTGTTTATAAAAAAATGTGTAATTTGCAGATTTATTAGTATGAGAAAAAATTATTTACAAAAGTATGTTAGTAATGTAAATTTTTTAAGTTAAAATGAATACAAATTTTAAATTTATTTATTTTTAGTTATTATCCGATTAGATTCCAAATGGAGTTTCATGAATGTTTTTATTTATTTTTAATTTTAAAATCTGAGTATTGTAAAGAATAATTTACTAGTACTTGTAAACTGTTACTTATATAAAATTTAATGTTTTTCAAAAATTAGATAAGTAGACATAGCAAATATAATTCAGAATATTTAATTATAATAAGTTAATATTGCTTGCACTCTTTGAGATTCATTTGTATTTCTAGAGAATGAGTTTGTAGATAGTAGTAAAATATTTTTATTTTTATCCTGAATTTAAAATTAATATACGGGAATTTATTTTTATTTTAGTTACAAAGCCAATGGTACAGAATACAGTAAAAAAGTCGCAATCATTGCAGCAAACTACAGAATCTCATCTGAGCGATGACAGGTATAGTTATGTTTATTAACTTTTTAATTCTCATTAATAATTTACTTATGTTTTAGAAATTTATTTTATGTACTTTTATATACGTAGTGTTTGTTATTTTTTTCCAATGAATTTGTAAAATTATTAAAATAATCTGAATTTATTAAAAATAAAGGAAATTTCAATTATCTCAGGTTAACAATCTTTATGGAAATCTTATCTAATATATGGATACTTACAGTTGAATTTTCTATACTTTGAATATGAAGGATTTTGAACAAATGAGTTCTTACCAAAAGAGTACAATTCCTCCCAGCTATAAACTTTATTTGTTAAGAAGTACTTGTTTAAGTTCAGATAGTTTTATTATTTTAACCTGCCAAGGAGAATATCGATTAATATTAGTATTTTCTTACTTTATTACATGAAAATTCCTGTACGAGATTCAATAAATAAGTAAAACTTTTGTTCATTCTAATGTATCTAACAAAGTCTAAATGGCTACTGATTTTACCTAAATTTGATATCATTTCTTTAATATTCTTCTAAGTTTAATATTGTATAATAAAATATCAAATTTTAAAAGAATAATATAATTTATACGTAATATTTAATTATAATTTACTAATTGTCCAAATTTTATTGATTTGTGCAATATTTGCTGTTATATTTTTATAAGTATTATCTGTAAACTGTTTGAAACACATATTTATAATTAATTATAAAAAGCTTTTACGAAGTTTTCAGGTTTAAGTAGTTAATATCCAGGTATAGTGAGACAATGAATAATAGTGTATTACGCAACTAGTGAGCGAAGGAGATTATCTCGAGCGAAGTGAGGGTGACGTGTGATTGTTACCCTCACTTCGCTCGAGTCGAAATAACCTGAGCGCACGTGTTGTGTAGAATATTTTTTCATACAACGTGCGCAAAGGCCGATTTTGCACACGTACGCGTGCGCAAAATTGAACTATGGGCACGGAATGTGGAAAAAATCTTTTATTTCGATACATATCAAAATTATTTTGGTATATAATTAATTAACAATATTTTTAATTCCGGTAAACTTATAACCACACAAATCAAAATTAACATTTATAAATTAGAATTGTCTAATCATACCTGCATGTTTAAATAAAGTTTAACACATTATCAAAAAATCTAAATATCTAAACAAAAAAAATTTTAATTTTTAATACATAAATTTTTAATACATAAATTATGAATTGCAAGGTACTATCAACATTATTTAACTACGATATATAGATGCCTTAAGAATGTCACTATACTTGAATAAGCTTGAAATATATAACTAACTAACATAAAAACCAGAAAAGTATATAATCAAGGAAATCTATTGATTTTGAATTACTTTCCAATTATATCATCTAGAAGATAATAATTTAAAAGTAAATTTTTTTTGATTGTTCACAGAAAGTCAACCAGTGAAGAAGCATTCACATCGCATCGAAGTAAAGGGGTGCCGACATTAAGCTCAGTGTGCGACGATAAAACGTTAATAAGAGCAGAGGCCGCTGGTCGGCCGAGTAACTGGGAAGACCAGAGACGGAGCTCGTATGCCGGCCGAAGATCGAGGCGTAACAGCGTTACCACCGCCGAAGACTCACAACTTACTATTGAAAACTTCGGAGGGTCCCAAGTGAGAAAAACTCTTGTTCACCAGACCTTATTAAAAAAAATTGAGACTATTAGAGTAAGACTAGGAATTGTTTACTTATTATTTTAGAGCTTTGTTTCATTTTTATCATTTTTTCTTTTTTCTTTTTTATACTTTGAACAAACGACAAAAATGTGCTTTGTAATGAGTCAATCATAGAATTTTGCCATAATCACTAAGAAGCGTTGTAAGTGACCTTTGTATGTATGGATCTTGTAAAGTAGATTGTGTTTATTTTGTTTAAATTATTTTTAAGTTTAAGGTTTATTTTAACTTGTAATTTACGTATCGATAGATCCGAAACTGATTGATATATTGAGAAACTTGATTGATGTGTGTATATTTAAATGAAAACAAAATTGTATTTATTTTATGCATTCTTAAGATGATATTTGTACTTAAAAGTTATTTCCATAAATTACTTTTCTGTTCTGATTCGTTTCTTATGGAAAAATAGAAAGTTTAAACGCTATTAGAACAGATTGTATTTTAATCTGACTAAACATGTTACAGAAATAAAAATAAGTTGCTTTACACATCTCTTAATGTTTGAAACTAGATACGACTACTGAAATTAAGACTATTGAAAAACGTTCAACAGTTTCGATCTTTAGAAATAAATAATTACCGGATATTAGTTTAACAAACTAAAAAGACTTATTTTTTCTGCAATTGCTTGTCGAAATTTTATTCATTTCAGTCAATCATAACTGGGAACCTTTTCGAGTCAATGCATATTAACCCATTTCTTCCCAAGCGGCCATTTTATAGTCGATTGGTTTTTTGCTTAAAAAATTGTCGAAAAAAAAAATAATAATAACCAATAGCACTTTTACGAAGTAAAATTGTCCGCTCTTTACGATTCTGAAGTCAGAATTTCCAAAAATTTCCAAAGGAATTTTCAAAATGGCGGTTTAAATTTGATGAAAAATCAGAAATACATTATAATAATCAACTATAAAATGGCCGCTTGGGAAGAAATGGGTTAAACTCATCTCAACTAAATTTTCAATTATACTTTGTCAATTATACTAATTTCTACTCTTATTTAAATAGATAAAATCAAATAGACCATTAGATGTATACCAATAACAAATATTTACGTTGAAAATTTTACATTGGTACAAGAGAGTCGTGATATAGACAAATCATAGCAATAAAAATAAGTGTTTCAATTCGATATACTAATATTACTTATTGATCTTTATTATAAGTAATAGTATAAGAAATTAATATACGTATTTTACATTTTTACAAAATTATTTTGTTTAGTATAGTTATGTTTCTTATTCTATTTATTTTAAGATTCCAAAGGCACACTCCAACATACAATGGTATACAGATTTGCGATTACCTTTTCATAATTCATACACTTTCGTTAATTCAAACAAACGTCATATCTTCAAAAGTCATTTGCGACTATTCTTAGCGAGGAGGGCAGCATGCCGCCGACGGAAATTCACAATACGAGGTGTGGGTTTTTTCTTTGAAATTCCAGGACAACCTGCACAACATCGGCCGCAATCCCGATAAAGTGGTGGGCAAACATGTATTAAGGCACCCTCGATTAGTAGCAGAGCCAGCGACTCCGGCGCGTTCCAGCATCAAGGATGCGTACAGCAGCGGAGTTCACCTCATCCTCGCCGACAATGGTCACAGCAGCGACGACGCGCCTCCGCCTTCGCGACTCAGGCGCCAACAATCGAATCCAAATCTGAGTCACCACGTGTCCCTTAAGAATATATTACATTCCACGGAAAACGAAAACACCGAGGCCGAGAAAGCGAGCACAGCGGCAAATACTACTACGAAGATGGCAAGTTTCGCGAATCTCAGTAAGAGCTCGGAGAAGGGCATCAATCTTACGTATATGGACCAGGACAAGGAGGAACAGCAGCCGAAACAGAGCCTAACACCGACGCCAGCCAATAGGAAACACGGGCAGAGTAATGGCAATGGTTTCGTAGAGAAGAAGACGACGTTCGCGACCCTTCCTAATATGACTACATGGCAGCAGCAGAGTAATCAACAGAGTCAGCAACTAGAACGACAGTCTGGAGGTTCGACTTACAATCGATATTATTAAATAATTTTTGTTGTTCCATGCCTCTTAGTAAACTTAAACTTTTGTTAAGTTCAAAATAGAGACTCAATTAATTGTAAAAGGTGTGAAAGCACTCAAGTGATCGTTAAAGAACAAATAGACAAATACTGTAACTTTTATTAATTCTTATTGCGACGTTTCGATGGCCTAGTATACATATACCATCCTCATCAGGCAAAAAACTATTTATCGAAACGTCGCAACAAGAATTAATAAAAGTTTTTCTTTGACGATCACTTGAGTCCTTTCACACCATTAAAGAAACTAACAAGTAATGGTAGCTTCAACATTAATCAAATAATTGTACACAAATTTTCATTATTGTTAAGATCAATTACTTAGATTTAACATATAATAATACTAATTATTATGAAATATCGTTTCAACTGCGGCAGTAATTTCTTTTGATTTTTAAATATTAAAAAAGCTTAATTTATTGTTGAGTAGTATCAAGCAAAATATTTACCAGATCAGTTGGTACTTGCATATTAATACATTTTTGCGTATTTTGTATACAGATGAAAATAACGGAGGTGCAGTTATGGCGTCTCAGTTAAATAATATTCGATTGAAATTGGAAGAAAGAAAACGACATATAGAAAATGAAAAAAGAAAAATGGAAATAGTTATGTCCAAAAGGAGACAAAAAGTTGGGAAAGCTGCCTTCCTGCAAGCTGTTACAAAGGTTAGTCATTACTTTTAAAAGCACTTAAATCTTCTGCTTTAAATTCTTTCGTGAGCAATAAAAAGTTTAAAAAAGAATAAGTCTACCCTTGAGAATTGGTTGTTACGTGTGGCGTACCTTTGTATGTCTTTTATTATTTTTGTTTATACAATTTTTACGCACTTCACCCTAATTTCATGTTTGAAATTGTACCTACTGTCTACACATTATTTTAATTTACACAATGTATTAAATGCCTGTTTGCATGTAGTACAGTCTATTTATATATGTGTTATTAATTTCACATTTATTTAAGTCCTTTTAATTTGCATGCATGCCGAGTTTACAGTAATTTATGATTGTCCAATTCTGTATTTTATAAATTACTTTCCTATGAAATTAACTCCGGGTTGCTAAGCTTCATTGAGCATTTATGTTAATAAATAATAATTTATTTATCGCGTATTTTTAATGAAAATTGCAGAATTGACTATCTGTTTAAAAAATCATTTTCGCCTTACATATTCACGCAGAAGGATTATAGATAACTGAATTACATAGATTTTTACTTGGCTAAATTCAAAAGTATATTGATGTAGATAAAATTTAAAAAGCTAAAAGGAGGGGTATGCAGCAAAAATCATAAATTTATCAAATTTTTTTCACGCATATTTAGGATACATCATTGAAGAAGTTATTCTAAATTATTCTTAAGGTTTAACATGATAGGTAAATTGATTACGTCAATAGAAAAAATAAGGGTGTGAATTAGTAAATTATACATACAAAAATATAACTTTACTAATCTTACGATGTAAATAATTTGTTAACATGAATATAACACATATAACATTTAACGTGCATTTTAATAAAAATCAAATAAGTTTCACAGTAATCTCTGTTAGATTTATCCTGCGATTATAGCATACATATTACGAAAACATAATGATTTTTGTTGTACATCAATCTTTGAAAGAAAATCATTCGCTGAAGTTTGCTTGACGATTTCGTTTGGCTTGTAATCATGGCTCTGTTGCGATGATGAATATAAAAAGAGAGTATATCAAAGATAAAAAAAAAGTATCAATGAAGTTGGCTAAACCGGGAGACACGTTGTCCAACTGGGTGGTGTTTTTGGTGGTGGTGGTGGACTGTGAGTAGCTAACATGGCACGCCTATGGTTGGGCTCGTTGCAGGGTAAAGTTAAGTCTCCCTCTTCGTCGACGTCCGGCGGAGACAGTCCTGTGGAGATGGGCCCTCCCACCCCATTAAGCTCAGCACAGGCTGGGGAGCCGAGCATTGCTGACGATTGCTCCTCCTCTGTCGCCTCATCCATAGTAGGCACCCATCAGTTGTCCCAGGAAAAACCGCAACGACCTTTCTCCTTAAAGGTATGGATCATCATCGCACATACACACGTGCGCACGGAAACCAATTTAATGTTTAATTGTATTTATGAATCCTTAGGGATAAGCGAAGCAACAAATTCACTGCTCTCAAGGCAATAAAAAGTATTAAATTTTCTTATATAGATTTCATCATGGAAAAATATATTTTTAACGATTTTTTTCTTTCTAGTAAAATATTTTCAATAATGTTTAATATTACCTTATATGACCTTTACTTTGATGAATTGAAGTACAATTTTTTATTGAATAATAATTATTAAGTTACTTTATAATTTTTTATTCAATTTTTATTGAAAAAAAGCATAACCGAAGGCTTGATTCATTACAGTTTGTAGTTCACCCAGGCGATATAATTACGGTAGCAAACATGCATTTTACATCACCATAAAATAAGTACACTTTAACAGAAATTTAGAACATGATTTATATTTCATTCCCTTTTATATATATTTTCAATCAAAATAGATTTAACGGCTTTAATTTTCATTTTTTTATTCTATAGTATTCTAAAATATGCATTTTGAACGTAATTTAAATTTTCTGAATGTGATGAAATCAATATTAGAGATGATACAATACAATTTCACTGCAGTTATCCACAAGTGTAAATATTATCTACTTTATAAACATCAAACCTATTAAATTTTTTCCGTGTACACGCATATGTATATGTCACAGACAACCGCTATAGATATTTTAGGTGGCATAAAATTTCATTTTAAATCACTCCTACCATTACGAATTTTGCATATATAAGTTACAGTGGTGTACTTCGCAACTGTGTTCGTCTGTAGGGAAGAAAAGTAATCTTTTGGCAGAAATTGAAGTAATTATACTATTCATTGTTTGCGTATGAAAAACATTTTTATTTATCGATTACATTTATTGCGAATGTTGCTACGTGTTAGAACCAGCTTTTGTACTTTGCATTGGTGTGGTAAAATTGCTTTATTATTTAAAAATCTTATTGGAACATTCATGATTTATCTAAATTTAATTTGTTTTGAAAAGTAATGTTTTAATGAATAAGAATATTGAAATTCTATGTATATATGTAACACAAGTGCGTTTATTCGCGTTAATATGCATATTATATTTAGAGGCGCATAATAAATAATACGTCCATCTATTCATATTACAGTTATATTTTCAAAGTAATATGACTCGAGAATTTTTTTTTGTTTTTTCAAATCATCATCATTTTTATTGAATAATAAAGTCTTGGAATGGAATTAGGGAAAAGTATTTTATGCTACAACTTTTAAAACGTATTAGAGATTACACGTACACAACTTGGTTTCAATAAAAAAGGATGCTCATAGTTGCTGACAATCAAAATTGCAAGGAAGATATTAGAAATTTATATTGTGTTAATCTCATGAAAAAACATTTGATCTAAAAAATTGACCTCTTTACATGAATAGTAGAAGCAGACGAATATACACAGACACGATTTTTTTTATCAAGTTATTTCAACTTTTCTTCCAAGTAAAGATATCAGTTGTTTTTAATCATTTTTCACGCCCTAACTAATGACGTATTTTGATATTGCAATGTACGTTTCCTCTAAACTTTATACCTTTTATTCAAATATTGTGAGCATTCTCCTTTATTGAACATTTTTTACATTCTTGATGTCCTGAATTGTAAAGTTTACTTCTTCAGTATTGTTTTTTTTTTTATTCTAAAATAGTTCATTATACTACTAAATTCGTCAAAAGTATTCATTCTTGTACAGCAAAAATATTGCGTGACAATATCGTATTGTTCAAAGTAAGTTTAAATCTTATTGATTTTAACAGTAAGAAATATTGGATCAATAGACGATTTTATAAGAAAATAAAATTAAGCTTTCAAACATTTTCAAAGTTAAACTTACGAAAGCGCAGAACAAATTAAATTATATATCTATGTGCAAAGTACAAAACTTATAATAACGTTATAAAAAAATTAGAGCTACTGTAAAGCATCTACTGTTAAATTACCCTGCTTCTGGATGGCTTAAACAAGTCTTTTGTTGCATTAAAGGTATATACCCAATGTAGTGAGTGGAAGAGTAAAAACGGAAGCCCTTTAAGAAACTTTAGTACAATGGTTAGTAAAACTTAAATAGTCTAGTCCCATCCAGTTTCGATATATCGACCATTTCTCTGTAAGACCAGTTTTAACAAATATGTGTTTTTTAAAACTTCGTTTTCCTCGACTTTTACAAAATCGGTATACCTAATTGTAATTAAATCGCGCATTTTCGTTTATCATTTATTTATTTCAATTATATTGTGGGGCATGTAACGTTTTTTTTTTATTTTTAAGAGTTTTTGCACTTGTAAATTAAAACCAATTGTTAATGGAATTCAATGTTTACTAAGGTGGTGGTTGTAATTGTTAAAAGGAAAAATTATCTCGACTTACAATTAGTTCGTGTTTGTACATACTTTATTAGTGAGTGTAAAATCTTTCTCTTTTAATTTTGTGATAGAGTGTCAAAAGAGGTTGTTCGCAATTTGGGTCTATCGATTGGCGAAAAGTGATTAGCGCAACGTTGCTAGCTGATCATCCGAGCCAAATATGATTGATGCACGTAGAGACAGGAACAGGTGGAGATACGATAAGAGTTGAAACCTTGACATCCCACATAGTTACATAAGATATTGTCTTATTGATCAAACAGAAGGACAAATAAGAAGTCTCAGAGGGGACTTTGTCTCTCTCTTCAGACATTCCTTTAGTTGTACTGCTGAATTCTGATATTTGAGTGCATTATCTCTAATCTTTTCAATTCTCCCGTGAAAATCAACAGGCTATAGGATCAGTGTTGATTCTTAATGAAAGTCTGAAAGTATTTATCAGTTTTTTAAAAACGTATAGTTATTACATTATTTTTAAACTTAAATAGTTAACAGTTTTTGATGGAAATTAATGATTAGCTTAGTTTTTACTTGATAATTCGATAACTTTTCTACGTGTTTACTTTATAGATTTTAGTTCACATTGTTCCTTAATTCTTGTTCTATAAGTATAATACTTAGATTTTGTTTTTGATTTTATAATTGAGTCATGGAGTTTTATATTTATGCCTTTTAAATTACACGTGTAAGAGTGTTGATATATGTTTTTGAATAACTTTTATAAAAGATCCTTTTATGTAAGATTATAAATATATATGTGAAGTTGAACCATCCTTACGTTATAGATATAGATTTATCAGTTTGTGAATATGATTCGACATGGATTTTTGGAGAGTTTCAAAATGTTTCTTTTTGCAAGAAATGGTAAAATATTATTCCTTTCAAGGAAGAATGCTCTCTAATAATATAGTTTTGTGATATTGCAAAGTAAAAAAAAACTTATTCGTATGTAAATGACTTCAACGTATGATATTATATAGGAAATCAGCGAAGATGTGCGAGACGTGGAGCACAAATGGTTGGACCAGGATGGCGCGCCTTTCGTAGAGACGCGCCGAACGCCAGACATCGAGAATATGGACTACGACCAGTATCATCAATCAATATCACAGTCAGTATAAAACATCTTTCTAAAAAATACAATTAGTACACATAATCTAATTGAATTGATGTATATTTGCTTTATATGTTATTTTGATTTTCAGAATGAATAGTAGTTTAAGCGAAATTCAACAAGACATTCAGCGTTTGGCCAGTCAGCAAAATCAAATTCAGCAACAGCATTTAATGACGCAGCATCAACAGCAAATGCAGCAACAATTACATCAACTGCAAAGTCTTAGTCATCATCAGCATTTACATGTGAGTTGTAATACAACTGAAAATTCTTGACATAATGCTTTACATTTATTTTAATTTTTCTCATCAGTTCAAATTTAAATTAGCAGTAAATACTTAAGCAAATTATTTTTCTTAATTTGACTCATAGGCACGATTAACGAATCCATATTTTTAATGGTTTTATAGTGAATAATTAATAATAAAGTTGAATAAAACATATGAATTTAATTTTAAAGTTGTGCAACATCAGTAACGTATGTAATATCAAAGATTTTGTAATGTTTTGCGATATTTGGTTTAAATTGGATCTGGTTATCAACATCGCGTATGGTAAATGATTTTTAAGGGCTATGGCGTACCTCAACAAAATCCAATGACTTCAAGGGTTCACGAGCCTCAACAATCTCAATTCTATCTTCATGATCAACCACAAGTGCCAAGACGTACGTGGGGTCAGCCACAGCCAATACAATTAGGAAACGAAATATCTGCCGTTGGATACAACCAATCTATGGATACTCGTTATGTTCCTCCTACGGGTAAGAATCAATAATTCTTTAAACCTAATAATTTGGAATCACTTCGTAAATTTATATCATACGTTCAAATATTAAAATATATAGAATCATGTGGGGCAAGCGTGCGTTTCATGTACTTTTTTTGGAGATGCAACGAATTAAAATTAAAACTATCTTAGTAGTTTATCGTGGATATTTACAATTATTTGAAATAGTTTTGATTTTTGGCTTTTATAATAGAAAATACAAATGTTAAATAATTTATCAAATTTAATTTTTGTAGTGCTAATGTATTTAGTGATGTGAAACTAAAAAATTGAGTCCGCGCACTTGCCCCGTCTGACTCTAATATTTAACTAGCGCAGCACTCATTCTTAGTGCTGCGCACTAAGACCTCATGGCTTTCCCCGATAGTATTCCAGCAAAGCGTTGGACTGGTATCGGCCATTGCATCGCTTGAGAAGCGATGTAATGCATGCCAAAAGTTTTGCTTGTACCTCGCGTTCTCATTCTGTTGCTGGCTCTACAACTAGTTCCACTGTTATTTTGAAATGAATCGTTCTTAGCAAAAAATGTTCAATAGAGAAAAGTTTTGTCTTTTTGTGCTCTACAACTTTTACATTTAAAACTTTTATGAGAAATTAATATTTTTTATGTTAATGCCTAAAAAGAGGTCTTTTTAAAACGTTTTAAATTGTTTACTTACTGTTATTTTAAAATATGTCGGTCCTAACTAAAAATGTTCAATAGAGAAAATTTTTTTTTGTGCTCTACAACTTTTGCGTTTTACAACGAATGCATAGCGGTCGTGCCTAAAAAAAGAGGAAAAATAATTTTCATTATATTATATTGTGTGATGATGGTAATAATTTGCGTTTGATCTACATTAAAAGAATCCCTTCAAGTATTAGCTTTTCTTCGTATACCTTCATCATATTTATGCATTGTTTACAGTATATCAACAAGAACCTCGTTTATACCAAGATACTCGATCATGGGGAATGCCGATTCCGCAACAAAAGGGATTTATTTTACACGATACATCACAAGATCAGCGATATCACAATGGGGGAGAGCATAGTCTGTCTAGTAATCAACATCACATGTCTTCGTATCCAGTAGCGCAAAATCTTTTTAGTCAAACTCCACCTTCTTCAGCTAGCCCACAGCATCGTAGTGCAGTAAGTTTATGTATTTTAAAATTTTTATTATGTCTTTGTTTGTATTTTTCGAAAAGTACTTTTCACACCATAGGTGTAAGGTCTTAAGCCCGAGGTGCGGACATTAGTTTTCGATACGGAGGGCGTACATTTGCATTTTTTTAAATTGATACAAAGGGTAAAATGAGATTTTACTTCCACTGCAGAGAAAAATATTTGTTTTATTAAGAGCAATATAAATATTTTTTTTTTACAAATTTGTCTCCTTTCTTATTGATTACCTTTTTCATTTGCTACATTTATCATTATGCGCTTTTTACAAGAATTCAAAGAATATTTTTTTCTTAATATGTAAAGTGAATATAATATATATCTACTAAATCGTCAATGCCAATTGTCATCGATATTACTAAAAGCTATTGCGAATATTATGCACCACACATTATTACGTTAGGTCATCTATGTGTAGTACTTTCGCATACAGTACACATACAAGCATATACTTTTTCCATTGAAAAACATCTCAAATACTCGTCTGACCACTGGGTGGGTGAGAAACCAGTTGGTGATGTAATGCACTCTTATAGAGATAGCAACCGCCCAAACGGCCGAGCGCGCAAACTCTCTTCCCACACGGCTCTCCTAACCCGTACTGTACACGCACACCTGTGAACGGGCATCATCGAAGCGCGAGTATATCGAGAAAAAGTGTTCTGTGCCAGTACTCCAATCTCCATTCAAATAGAATGTATCTGTTTCATTCATCTGCCACCAACACTGAGACAAGCTTAAGCGCGACTTCTTGTAATTACAGTGGTGATGTCGACGTTAATAAAATCGTGGGTTCGAATTTAAAATTATAATACGGATATATCGGTGGAGGTGAGCTCGTGGCTCTTGTTTTGATAATTTCGCGTCTGTCAAGTCTGTGGCTTGGTTCTGTTCGTTGATTAATAAAATAGATAAAAAAATGTTTGATTAATTAATGCTTAAATTTATAAATTATATTCTCAATTATAAGCAATATGGAGATGTTGGAAGAGCAAAGCAGCTATTTCATTGGCACATACTTTAATTATTGTTTGTGTGCAAATTAAATTAATTTTTTTTAATTTATCCATTTAAAACTTAATGTTAAGAATCGTTCCAATTTTCGTAAACAATTCATTATCGATTATCCTCTATCTTAGTTGATTTAAAAACGTTTTAATTCTTTAGAATCCACTTCTATTTTCAATTTTCAATTACATAAGTCATTGTAATACGTTAATTGAATTTACCAATTAAATATTTCTTTTAATAACTCTTTAACCCTCGAATATAAAATTCATGTAAAATATTGTGCACGAAATTTTATCATTAGCTGTATGATCAATCAAGCAAAATAAGTAAATGTATATGAGTGTTTAATTAACTATGTTTTTTTGTTTTGAAATAAGTTACATTCTGACGTCATAATACTAAATTTTACTTTGTAGCATTATGACTCACAGATATACTTAGGCAAATTATTTTTCAATATCGTAGCGAGACAATGCAAAAAATTTATGATAAAATTAATATATTTTCCACGAATATTTAATTAAAAAAAAATTGTTTTTGTTCATTTTAAAAGATTTATTAATTTTATAAATATTTTTTATTAGTTTTTACTTTATTTTTGAAACATTTTTTATTTGTTTGCAGGTTCATCGAATAAGTCAGTTAATGAGTGACAGTCCAGATGTAAAAAGGCAAAATATACATCACATGCCAATGTCATGTGAAAGTCCTTTAGAAAAAAGATTAAGCTCTATGCCACCGGAAGAATTAGAGCCACAAAATATGTCTTATTTAGGTATTTATACAAAATAGTCAAAATAATTTTATCAGAATTCTTATCTTTGCAAAACATAACGATATGATTAAAATTCTTAGTTAATGAAGAAGACTTCACTCAAGGCATTCGAAACTTACATATTACATCTGGTAGTCGAACGTATAGGATACCATCGCCAACGAGACCATCGATATCGAGAAACTCATTTCAACCTCATACGTCATTGCGAGAAACGACCCCTTCACCGTCTAGCAATACAGCGGAAGTTGTGCCATTAGATACGAGCGATGCAGGGGAAAAAGGATTTTATATTTCGTTCGACGACGCGCCTAAACCGAAACCTAAACCATCTCTTAGGACGAAAAGAGCCTCTCCGAAGAAAGTAAGTTAAATTTGTTTGTTAACATTGTGGAATAAATCTGGCATAAAAACTTAATATTTTCAAAACTAGAAAAGTAATAATGATGATAAATATTTGTATTTCTGATTTACATCAAATTAGTTGATGTATGTAATAAATAAAATATAGTTAATAGTAGCTATTTGGAGAAGATTGTGAAATTCATATTTCTAAATATATTTTCTAAACATACATTGATTTAATGTTAGAATTCTCGTGATGTTAAGCCTGAAAGCACTAGATTATGTTCTATATTATGTTCAAAATATATTTTTATTTTCAGAATGTATTTTTATAATCACTGATTTCATAAGAAACGATAGAAACGACGTAATTATTTTTTATTAGTCTAACAATAATAATGGACACATTAAATGTTTATTTATTTTCAAACTGGGTAAGGTGATTTTATTGATCATCACGGAATACAAAATGCGAAAGAGATTCTTTATTTTACTCTTTGCGACGTTTCGAGGGCTTACAAAATATACCCTCCTCTTCAGGCTAACTAAACAAATCACAAAAAAACACAATATAAAAAAACACTGAAATCACAATTCACGTCGTACTTGTGTTATACAAAAACTCAAACAGACCTTCAGACTTATATTCTATTGCATACTAAAATTACTATTTTTATTAAAAACTTCTCCTTGAAGAATAATCAAAATATAACACTGAAAAAACAAAATTCACGGAAAAATTAATATTCTATTCAAAAATCCATTTCTATAAAAAATTTCTTCAAAAAGATGAACTCGTGCAAAAATCACTCACTTTCTCCTACATCTCCACTATCCTCGCTCATTATTATTGTAGTAAAATATTATATAATTAAATAAAGGTAATTAAAAGGCACAAAAGTACAAAAGTGTGCACACTTCGGAGGGTAGCTATACAATGGCAATTACTACCATATAAACGATGGAGAGAGCCTTCCAAAATCTTGATTAAAACCAAATAGGGGGGGGGGGGAAGATAAATTGTCGTTAAACTATGATTAAAAGAAGAGTTGAGAATATTTATCGAAATTTTTATGTGTTATGAACGTCTTAATTAAGAGTATTTTTTGATTAGATTTATTTATTTTCATATCAAATTCTAATTGAAAGCAAAAGAATTTTTGATTCGACAGTGCAGTCTTTTCTAGGATTGAATATTATTTTATTATTTAGTACATAGTGTTAATTAAATAAATTAAAATTATTTATATTGTTATAGGAGAGGAGCGTTTCTGCGTATATAGATCAAGATGATTATATGTCACGCTACGGGTCACCGCCTGTGAGCTCTACACTCGATAGACATCGTCAAATCGGAACACAAAAAGATTTGGAGAGAGAAAAACAAAGACAAGCTGAAGATCGAGAACAGCAGCGGCAGGAGTTGCGGGAGAGAGAACTACAACGGGAAATTACCCGTGACCAGCAAAGGGAACGACAAAAGAGTGAAGGCTCAGATGGCCGTCAAACGAATAGTGTCGGTTTAGTTATAGGAACCCAATTATCAAATCCAGATCCAGTGAGTATACAAGCTACATACGTAATATATAATAGAATGTGTATTTTATTTTCCTCGTATTGTTGTTTCTCACACGTTTTTATTACTTATTTTAAAGAACTCTATTGACGAAATGGAGCGGAAAAAGGAAAAAATTATGCTTTTGTCACTGCAGCGAAGACAGCAACAAGAGGAATTAAAAGAGCGAAAAGAAACGGAAGCTCAACTTCGCAGGGAAGAAGAAAAAATGAAAGAGGAAGAAAAAGCGAGGAAAAAGGAAGAAGAGAAACAGCGAAGAGCAGCTATTTTAGAGCAGTATAAACTAAAGAAAGCCATAGAAGAAGCTGAAAGAGAAGTATGATTTTAATTGGCAAAACTATATTTAATATAGTAACATGATTCATAATATGATATACTTTATTGATTTACAACAAATCATATATTTTATTGATAAATACCTAAGATATCGTTAAAAGAAATTTAAAGCACATTTTAAATGCTGTAAGTCAAATATTACGATTATTGATTGCATTCTTTTTTTTCTAGGGCAAAGTTATCGACAAGGAATTACTTAACGCTTTGAAACCTGCTAAGCTTCGAAATAAAGCCGCTCCTAGTCGACCAAGACCGAAAACAATTCATGTTGATGCTGGCGCGGACTTAGATTCAGGGGCATTAACACCTAGTAGAGGAAAGAAGGGTTCATCGTCGAATCTTAGTACAGGTAAATTTCATGACAGTATACAATAGGATCAATTATCCTAATAAATATTTCTCGGAAATTGACACTCTTCATTTAAAAATTATTTATTGAAATAGTTATTACGTTAAGCAAATTCCGAGAAATAGTTTGTGATTTTTCATTAGAAATTTAACCCCCCTCAGTTGTTGATGTGGATAAATTTATCATAGTTAATGTTGTTTAATGCTCGACTGTTGCATGGCACAAATTTTTATATTCAGAGCATTTTTTTATGTTGGATGATGCTATTTACGTCCCTGATGAGCTTGATGTTTTTTATGAGTGGTTTTCTATTGTTTATTTTCAACACAAACAAGACAAGCTCAAAAAGTTCTTTCCCGCTGTTATCATAATTCATAAATTAAATCCAAATTACTATTACCCTCTATTTTGTAATGTTATTTTGAAGTGAAGTTTATTAGACACCTTGTATTGCTTAAATTTAAGAGTAACTATTTATTCAAATATAACGTTTTTTTTTAATAAAAGTGATAAACATTAAAAGGATCGGTGAAAAATTATGGAAAATGAAAAGTAGTATTTATTTCAAATATTGAAATATCTTATTAAATAAAAATTTTGATGCAGGATTATAATTATGTGAGATAAAAATCACTTTTAGCATATTTTTATTCTTGCAATAAACTTATACAATGCATAAAGTTATTCTTAAATATTCTTAGAGAATTCTTAAATTTTCATAAAATTTAAAATTTCTGATTCCTCATTTTATATAAGTTTACTTGAAATTCATAAGTAGTGTCTAATAAACGCTACCTTATAGTAGATACAAGTAACATAAACATACAAAAAAGAAGTATGGGATAGAAATTTTGAGCTGATTTATATGTTTGGCACTTAAACACTATATAGCATCGCTGACGTCACCGACAATGAGGCGAGACTACTATCGAGGTTCTCAGGATAGTCTTACTGCAGCGCATCTCGACGAACGTCGTTCCAGCTCTCTTTATCGAGGTGGCAGCCTCAGGGGTATGCACATGTTTACACATACACAAACACTAACATTTTAATCAAAGCTTGAATACATTAGTAAATCATCTGTACTGAAAATTTTTAAGTTAGAAGTTTCAATTCATGAATAATTTTCTCATAACTAATTATTTTTACAATATTTTCATAAATTCTTTTATCACAAATTAAATTAATAATTAATAAATTGAAATAAACAATATTATTTACAATTCAGTTGCAGGTATAGTAATAAAAGGTGTGAATTACAATAATGATATTAAATCAAATAGTAAAAATATCAGATAATATCTTTGATTGGTTTTTCACTTTTAAGAAAAAAAATATTTACTTGTGGGGTAAAATTGAAAAATAAAACATTACATGTCTTTTATTTATCGAATTTCAGTTATGCAGTTTTTTGAATTTAAAAACCATGCATAATTCCTTAATTTATTTTCTAAAGATACTTTATTATAATTCATACCAGAGTTAAAAAATAATTTAAACAAGCCATAATTTAAAACAAATCAATTGTCATTTTTTGTTTTTCCTGCACTGCACGAATATCATTTGCATCACTGTAACTCTAGAAGAATCGACCGTTCATCATAATATGCATTAATCACAGGCTATTGCCGTCATTAACCATAGTCATAAGGCTTTTACTAACATACTATAATAGTTTGTTACCCTATTTTAGTATCTTCCGTAGATTCGCCCGACGATGGTAGAGGCTCCTCACCGTCTAGAAGCGGCCACCAATTGGGACGGCGTGGGTCCTATAAAACGTCACGAGGTGAGTTATTAGTATTTAATCGTCGCTTGAACGCACTGATCGATTTAATATTTACATGTTTAGTTCAATGCGTAGAGTCGTTTATTTTTGCAGGATTGTATATCGATGGTATGAGCATTTATTATTACATGTTAAAAGAAACAGCTCGTACACCATAAACACACATGTTATCTGTTTACTATCTATTTTGTTTTTTGTTTTCCTCTTTATTATTTTGATTCCAAATAATTGTCATTGAATAAGGTAGAGTTGTGTACTTTATAGCTTTATATAAGTTGGAACGCAATATTATTCTGCACCAAACCTGCACTGGCTATATATATGTTACATATAACTTGAGCTTCAATGCTCGGCTCGTAGTTGAAAAAAGTGAGATTGACGTATTATACAGATTGAGAAGCATCCCCTATTGCTCCCCGTAAAAAACCATTAAATGTTCGTACAATACACGTACGAGAGAGTGTAACACAACGGAAACGTTGCATATTATTCCAGATGCGCAGGAACCTCAGCAACAGGTTAGAGGCAGGCCTAAATACCCGAGTTACCAAAACTTTAAGGGAAGAAAGTCTAGTTCGTTGATGAATCTGTGCGGTAAGGAGCACCACAGTGACTTGGAAACATAAATTTAATCCCCTGAATATATTCCTTTTTTTGTGTCTCGTGCAAATTTTTACAAGTTTCTATGTTTCTCTACACGTTATTATACTACTAGGCTTTAGAATAACAAAAATAATGTACACATGTAGTCTCGCATGGTGGCAGGTTGCAGAAATATCATATATAAGGTGGCAGCGTTAAACACAACACTGACGAAGACACGTGCATTCACTTCAACAGCACATTTTTACCCTAGTTTCTATCAAAGTTTTACCAATGGAACATTCAAAGCTTTAAATTTATACATATTTAGCTAGAAAAAACAGTTACATGCTTATATTGGAAGATTTTTTATTGCTCTGCGTATTATACATGGATAATTCAGATGAAATAAAACTTTATTAAAGGGAGTCTTATATAAACTGTACACTTACTGACATGGAAGATTCTTATTTAATTCAACGAACTTTTGAGTACCTAAATACATTTTATGATCTGGAGACACCTTTAATGTTTTACAAAGAATGGGTGTTCAGGTCGTTATTAACATTATTTACAAAATTTAATTATAATAAACTAAAGATCTACAAGGTATAAGACACCCCTTTAATTCAGGAAAATGTACACGTTTTTTCTAGATACTGTATACATTACAATTTTTTATTTCTGTTACAAACTTTAATATAATAAATACTTTCAATTGCTCGCTTTTTATGCGCATTACAGTATTAGTGAAACTTTGACTAAATAATGTAATTAAAAGAAACTCAAATCACAATTTTAGATTAATATAAAGGCTTGTTCGGCTTATCGTTGTACAGCACTGGTTATGGGTCCTGATGTTCTAAATGTCTTTCAGATTGTCTCAGTGGTTCCAGTATTCCATACATTACATTGTCCATTTGCTATGACTCACTCTTAGGTCTTGATTTGTTGATAATATAATTATGATTGTCAGAGATGTCGTTTTGATTCATTTTCAGATACATAGTTATAGTACTGAAAGGTATAGCTAATTATAATAAATTTCAATCATTTTTTCATATTGATTTAGAAAATATTAGCATTCATTGACATACAAAATTTTCATGCGATCAGATTTAAGAGAATTAAGGTTCATATTTTTCATTAAAAATTCACCATTCATTGTAATCATAATAGTCATTAAAAAAATCTCATAATTTCTTTAGTTACAGCTTAAAAAATATAGAAAATAGAAATTATTTATATTGAAAGTAACTGACTTCTTCCTATATTACAATCAATAAAAAAGTCTAAATCTACTTTGGAAATAACTTTTGTGGTAATGGTTTCGGTTATTAACTGTCGTCATGCTGATTCTAAAATATCAAATAAAAGGTGTAAGGCATCTCGTGGTTTTTTGTTTCATGTTTTTTTAATTATTTCGTCATGCTTTTTGTACAGCCCCAATCGCTGAAATAATCAAATGTATGCATTGTAATGTCTATATACAGATACAGATAGTGGACTAGGAAGAGCTACACCGCCAAGAAGAGCCCCAAGCCCTGGTATGGGAAGCATGAGGCATCTCCCTTCACCCTCGGGACCTGGATCCTTACCACCAGGTCTCATGACGAAGCGAAGAGTCTTTGATGATGGTAGCAGTGACATTAGTAGCACACCTAGTTCAATGATGGATTATAATGGTAATATAGACTTTTTAAAAGTTCACGAAAATATAAATTAAAATAGTTCTATGTATTTAAATTTATTACGGATTTTATTCATATAGTTTTTGAAGTTTTGAGTTTATTCAACAAGTTTTTGAATTTTTTACCAAAGGCTAAATTTGATTAGAGCAGGGGTTGTACCTCTGCTCTAATAACCTTACAAACATTAAAACTAATTAAATTGACTAATTGATATGATATGTATGGTATAAAAAAGTAGAGAAGTTATAACTTTTGGTGTTTAAATTGTGGTGAAAAGAGAATGAATTTTTTAAATGTTCTAATATACGTTTGATTTAAATATTATTATGAATAAATATTTTGCTAATTAAAAAAATTATTTGAATCTGTTAAAGGTCCGAGATTGTACAAGCAACCAGCATCAAAGTCTAATCGGGGTATCATGTTAAATGCTGTGGAATACTGTGTATTTCCTGGTACAGTTAATAGAGAAGCAAAACGCAGAGTATTAGACGAGATTTCAAGATCGGAAAGCAAACATTTCCTTATTCTCTTCCGAGACGCTGGTTGTCAATTTCGAGCTCTCTATTCGTACTGCCCAGATGCAAACGAAGTCAGTAAATTATACGGGACTGGACCAAAACAGGTCATAGATAAAATGTTCGACAAGTTTTTTAAGTAAGTAATTTTTACTATAACTACTTTATCCTTTTGTTGTTTTTATCTTTGTATTTACAATTCATTGGATATAATACAAATACAAATTATTTTAAGTTCATATAGAACTGATATTTTGGCGTAATGATTTATAGATATAATTCTGGTGGAAAATGTTTTGCCCAAGTTCATACGAAACATCTGACTGTCACCATAGACGCCTTTACGATACACAATAGCCTCTGGCAAGGTAAAAAGGTGAATCTACCAAACAAAAAGGATATGGCTCTCGTCATATAGTTTTACACAAGAAACAAGTTTAACATTATGCTACTGTGCCCTCTGTTGTTCATAGTTACTATTTTAATACAGGCCCATATTAAATTGTAATGAAAGCGTTGCGTTCTTAGTCAGTTTTATATCGAAAATATATAGGTAAAGGAAAAAAGAAGTAAAACTTGTCACCGGTCAGTGCTGACGTTCGAGCATGAACGAATGATCATTTGAATGTGTATACATTTTTGCGCGTTAATTTTATATGAATGCGTTGTTTATGGCTTTTTTATTTTTCTCACGAATTCGGCGTCAGCACCGATTCTATACTGCTGTAAGATTATCGGTATTTACAATAGGAATTGTTTATTGTCAGCAAGCTAATGTACCGGCGACTAACTCATAATTGCGATATTTCATCTTGTTATTTCGCGTAAGACTATACATAGTTAGTTTATTCTATCTGTACAGTTTATATATAAACTTTTTACATTTCTCCCTCCTGTTATTGTCACCCACCTCCTAACGATTAAATTAAATTTAATTTACTTATATCGCAGTACAACATAGTATTTATTCCCGTTAGCCTGTTCTCAATATTTTTACCCAAAAACTCTATCTTGTCTGACCCTGTTATCTTTTTATAGAATGATTTTTTGTAATATATCAGCCATAAATTCCATACATTTCACTCTTTTTTTATTTCATTAAATCATTTACGAGCACCCTATACATAATTTATTGTATTTTTTAAAATTTCGTTATCTTTGAAATTCTATATATTGATTAAAACTATATTTTTTATATTCATAAATTGATTGTCACCTATAAGCGTTGTATAATGTTATTTTTAACATTCTTTTATAGTTTAAATTCAAATTACGTACTTAAAAATTCTATAATTTTACAGGAATTAGCTTTACCATGACACTATTTTCTTTTTCTTTGGTATTATCTCAGGCTATAACCAATATTTTACTAAAAATCTTATAAATTTAAATTTTATTTATTTGAATAATTTATTACCCTTGAATGCACAAACCTTTTAACTTTACACCTTACCATTGAAAATCATATTTTTCTAGAGTTAGTCTATTTTTTACTTTACTTAATTGGCATCGAATATCGCTTCTTCCACTACATTTAATAAATTAAACGCGGTTAGCGACTGACGTACTATGTAATCTTTTATGTAAACTATTAATTTTATATTAATTATATTGCGCGAGTCATAGTCAGGAGATTGATGTTCACACCATCTTTGGAGACCGAAACTTTTAATGTGTCATATTATAACAAATAATTTTTAATTTATATAGCTAATCAATTATCTTATTAATTGGTTATTTAAATAAATACAAAATTATAATAAATAATATGATTATGATAATATGACATAAATAAATATTTAAAAGTTTTATTTATAATGTAGTCAACGATATCAATTCCTGGCCAAATAGTTCTAGTGGGCTCGACTTATTAGTATTAACAAATACAGTAAAACTAAAGCAGCATTTGCACAGAAACATTTATCTGTATCGATGATCATTATTTCTTACTGTACGACTGTTTTGCGATGGAGTGTTTTCCATTCTTAAATATTCAGCGAAATAATAAAGTCGTCGAAAATTGCGCTAATAATTGCTGACATTTTAGCAACGTTCATAAATCTTCTCATCGATGTTCAAACAATGTTCTTTCTTAAAATTACGGTTTTGCAAAATAATGTGATAAGAACACACTGTGATTTACATCTCTTAACCGTAAGTTATAGCAAGAATGTTATAACTTTCTCCGATGAAATCATAACGAAAATTATGTTTTGAAAAAAATTCATAGACAAGGACAAAAAATACCTTTTTATTCGTATCTTGAGAAGAAGATAAAAAGATGAATCTAATTAGATTTGAATTTTGCCGTACATTTTGAAAAAATTATTGAATCGTAACACAGGAATTTGTGGTATAGATGGTGCGCGTGAATGCGAGTGTCCTAATGCCTCTTGCGCGACTTAATTCTCTGGCATGCCGCTTTGTCTCGTCTTTTGATTAAAAGGTTTATTACATTCCTTCGAAACTGCATTATAATATTTTTTGTAATGTTATACATATATGATGTTGAAAAAAAAATTAGTAAATATAAAAAAAAAGGATTAAATGGTTACCAATGTATGGAATAATTAAGAAAATATTTTTAAAAACAAGATTAGCTAATATCCTTTAATTCAGGAAAAAAAATTGATCAAAGTAATGATAATTTTTACAAAATATTATATTCAGATCATAAAAATAATATTATATCAGATTATTTACGAGACTTAATCATTCCATGCTGTATGATAATTATTAGATCGTTTGACTAAGTTAAAATTGCAAGTCAAAAATTGAAAGTATTTATGAAGGTGAATTCTCGGAAATTGTTAAAACAGAGTGATCAGCACAATAGCTATTAAAAGAGTTGCTTTTTGTGCCATAATGTCGATAAATAGTCGCAAGATATAAAAGGCTGATATTCAACCTAATAAAAATTATATACTTAAAATTTAAAATAAATTGTCAATGTATAAATTCACCATTTTTTGCATATTGTTGTTATTTCATGAGGAATGTTTTTGCTATGAAGTGAATGTGTATGTGGATAAATCTTTACTTGTCATTGTTAAAGTAACATATATTTAATGCTTTACTAATTAAAGAGAAATAAGTTTTCCATTTGCAGTTTATAAGAGTTTTTCTCATGATTAAATATAATAACGTTGTGACATATCGACTTGTTCGTATTTTCAACAATTCCACACTCAAAAAAGATTCAAGTGCATTTAGGATGATCAATTAAAAAAAGTGTACTGCGATGAGAAGCATTTTGAGCGAGTAAAGTGAGTGATTTCTTCTATTTTTCTCCAAATATGCATGCGTAAATTCGAAGAGCAAAGTTACTTAAAAAAAAAAATAAAAAATGAATACAGTCCGACATGACAATATTGATTAACGAAATAAATAAGAGTCATAGAGCCCGATGACAGAGAATTAATGTCGATGAAAAAGAAAATCTAACTTAGTCACTAATTTTAAGGGTCGGTAATGGATTATAATATCGTTTACTGACGATGAAATAATAGAGTTGAAGCAGCACGTGAAAAAAAAAGTAACTTCCAAATACTGGAAAATCAGTTACTGCTTGCGCTTAATATTTATATTTTTTGAGCGAAGGAAAGAAAAATTTAAGAAATTGTTCTGGCTTCGTCAAGTTGTTCAGAAAATGATATATGTTTACTTATTGAATAAGAGACTTTGAGAAAACGCGCAAATGAGTGAATAGAAATTATAAGAAAAATAAAATATAAGTCATTTGCGCACTGATAAATAAATTGCCCTTACTAATTATAAAGACACTTATGTACGCGATCCTTATAATTTCAGTCATATAACACGAAGACGTTAGTCGTGAAATAATTTTACATTCATGTCTGTAAATATTTATGTTTTTATATGTATACATACGAATCGAAAAACCCGCTACATATATATATTTATGAAGTACGACAAGTAAGATTCGAATAATATTTTACTGTTAGCATCTTTCAGCGAATGTCATTAATAAAAGTGAAATAACCCATATGCGCTGGACTTTTGTATCTGAACCTACTGCAGATACTTCCTTGAAATGTCCTTCAATGCGTCGTTATCGAGGACAGAATTCATTTAGCTTTTAAGTGTATATATGTATAACTCGAGTAAAGATAAATCATTCTTTGAGGAAAAAAATATAGCACTAAAGCCATCTTTTTTAAACTCCTTCATATACTTAAAAATCCTGCCAAAGTTGTAATGCATTAAAAAAATTTCATTATAATAATATATGCATGAAATTAATTTAAATACTGTTATAAATTTATAATGGAAAGCAATTATTGTTTATTTTGATATTTTAAAGAAACATCACAAATAGTATTAAATATTATACACAATTGTTATATTATTTTATCTCGTACAATATTATCATATCAATTCTTGAGTCTTTGAATTTCAAACTCTAAAAAAAAAGTTATTTAATTTTATATCAAATTCTTTTTTATTTTTTTTTTATATAAAAAAGCTTATCCTTGAAGACCATTTGATAAAATTACAGTTACAACGTAATTTTTTAAGAATAATTTTTATAAATCATTTTTTGATTGTTAATAAACGAATTGATGACTCTTAACTTAAAATCAGTACTATAAGTGTTTTCACAAAGAATGTAGTCCATAAACTTAGTGCTTTTACGTGAAAAGTAAAAGATATCTTTCCATCTTAGAGTTAACGATAATATTTTCATTCTCATATTATAAAATACGATCAAATTGAGCTTTTGCAGCAGTCGGTTCCTCATAACAAAATCGCAGCGATTAAATTTGAATTCTAACGACTGTTATACCAACGAATATATATTCGTTGGTTATACCAAGCGATGTCTCCACTTCCCGCCATATACATTCCTTACATTTTTACAATTTGCCAGACTACATGAATTGATAGTTCTTTATGATACTTTTAAAAGTCAGCGACTTCGCTTGAAGATGAAAAAAAATTAGCTTCAAAACAGAGTCGCCGCGACAGAGCTACGCATGAAATTGTGCCTATAGAGTAACTATAAAGCTATTTTATATTTTTTCCCACATATACTCTGTCTTATCTGCTTTAATTTAATATATTTTACACATTGAAAAATCACTTTTATTTTATATAATGGACCATCGAATAAAAATGTGTACCATCGGTTAAAACAATAGAGGAAATAAAGGTGGACGTTATATCATGTTGTTATACTGTATGCTATGTACATATCGTATCAGTAGATGAGTTCCGAGTTCAGTCAGATATCACATGTCCATATAGATATAAATTCTACGATAATTTGCGAATTTCAGTGATTTTTCGGTCGGTTCCCTTAACTCTGCTGCATGGTGGGACGCTGATTTCATTACTTTTTTTTGTGTTCTACCTTACTAAGATGTTTTTACACATAAAAAACATGTTTCTCATATATTGTTTATAAAATTTGTTTATAAACAAATTTTTATATTAAGGACGTTCTCCGGCAAATCGACTTTAGCTTTAGATTTTTTTTAAATTTGCGCACAAACTCATTTTAATGTTTTTTATAGCATATAATATATGCACGGAGAAAAATAGTTCACTAAAAATTGCGAGAAACTTCATGAAAAATTACTATAATATTCAGCAATGGTGAGACAGAGTCGCTGTTTACTAATGTTTAGTAGACAGTATAGTAAAATTGAAGTATGCTAAGTTCTAGAAAATATTATTTTAATAATTACTATACCAGTATAGCAATTTTTAATTTATTTACTCTTAATTATTAC